>JABCMJ010071129.1:0-16576 GCA_014822125.1 Arbutus unedo
CGAAAATGGCTTTAGAGGGTGACTTGACACACCCAAACTTCATGTCAAGTGGCGACTCTGAGTTTTAAATAAGTCCCAGCTGTTAAACAATTTTTATTTTCCGTCGCATATCAAGTCAAGAAATAATTCAGCCCCGTTCGAAAATTCATTATTCGCGAGGGGGCCGAGGAAATTTCTGGGCGCGACAGAGCGTAATGGGCCGAAGGCTAGGCTAGGCCCAAGATATATTTGGCTGTGTTGGTAGCGTGGATCGTCACCACAATGTACTATCGAACGAACCAAGAGACAACCGACCAAAGACTTGGGGCTCGGTGCATGGGTCATCGTCATGTCGAGCAACTGACCCAAACACTCAGTTAGGCAGTTAGAATCTTCTGGAATTGGAAGAGCGCCAGAATAAGAAAGTACAAGATTTTAGAAAAAGATTATTGTTTGGGAAACCCTCATACTACAAAGGAATAGCCAGATCTGGCAATGGACAAATTTGGAAATGATCTCATGTTATTCAATTACCAAACTAAGGCATTTGATGACTTATGCATAGGAGATTACAAGGCAAAATTAGATACGTTATCAATTAGAAGTACAATTGCTATGGTGTTTTTATCCCACACATTCTAACTTAAGCATTAGAATGTCTTTCGATTGGCAACGATCGAGTAAAACTAATTGGCGATTCCTTGCACCAGCTACATGAGAAACTTAGATCTAGGAGACGAATCAAATCAAATTAGTAGATCCTCGCAATCCCACAAAAACGAATAAAAAAAACCCACCGACTTATTACAAAAGAAAATATTCAATGATTTGTGGCAAGTGTTGATCCGTTGTTGTGACTTTATTTTGAACTTTAACTAGAAGGTGGATGTGTTCGGTTGAATGTCCGTTGTTATTTATAGAATGACCTCGACTAGGAGGTGGGTGTATTTGGTTGGATGTGATTTTGGGGCCATCTGTGAGTGCAACTCCGGATTTCGAGGGAGTGACGACCAGTGTCTTGGGTGTTCTTGAGCCGATAAAGGAAAGACGGCTAAGGTTCGTTAATACCTAACATGGTGAAGCCAAGTTATCGATCGGATTTAGCTAGGACGAGGTAGTTATTGACTTGAGTGGACAGTAAAAAGTTTCTTTCTTACCGAATTAGTATTTTACTCGGATACATTACCTTAGCCTACGGGACCTTGGTAGGTAAGGCCTGGTCAATATCGACTGATTGCCCTATGTTAGATAGTCGGGTAGAAAATGGAGTTCCTGGTCAAATTTTTAGAAACTTAAAAAGAACAAAGGCATAACATACATACGTGTTTATTTCCTTTCACTTATCAACTGTTTTGTACTATATTTTGTTGCATGCTTGATTTTCTTTTGAGTTCGGGTTTTTCGGGCAATGTTATCTATTGAGTTTAATTACTTACTAGAGCCACTTATCTTTTCTGTTCACTGAAGAAGAGTTCAACACGTGATTGTCTTACCTTTAATTTGCTCTGTCTTTTAGTTTAATAAACAATGTAAACCCAAAAGTGATATTTTTGTCAGTTTCATTTCAAACTCTGTAATTTGTTATTTAATCTTTTAATTATAAAATGTTTTCTTTTTAACAATTATTTTGATTAATAAAATAATATGAAAAAGAATTAAATTAACGTTGCCGAGAATCAAGGAGTTATATTTGTATTTATTTTTTCACATGAATGTGCATAATAATTTTAGTTTGTTTCTTGAGATATTGGTTCTAATTCCTTTTTCCTTTCTTAGTGTCTTCAATTGATCAAGTCCATTTCTTTTTTCAATAGTACAAAAATAGTGACAAATATAAATGCACTACCCTTTTGGACTTTTTTATCCCCTATAAAGACGTCGATAGTATTTATATTTATCTTTTAAATGTTACTTAAGTTAGATTGTTTAACTAGATATTACATGTTGAAAAACATGGTGTTTATTTACTTGAATTTCATTATAATGATTGATCTATACAGATCTAATTAGTAATATAATAGAATGGTTAACTTAGTGCGATTTTTTTAAAATTCGTACATAATAATTTTCTGCAAGATCTCATTTGATTCAGTGTCTTTAAATACAGACAACCTACTATTACATATATAATATATGCCACTGCATATTGTACGTATATATGGAATAAAATAATAAGTTAAATAATTAAATTCAAAGGACTGTGTTAGGAAATTTTATTGGTCGCATTAAAATTTTCGAATCTTTTACAGATTCCATTGAACTCACCAACTCAATGTGCAGCATATTCATGTTTAAAGCACACAAATGGAAAAATAAGTAGAAAACTAATTACAAATGGGAAAACAATTTTGCAGCAGTTGAGTAATCGTATTTATGACTCAGATCTGTTTTGACTTTTGAGTAATATTGACTTTGATTAGCATGAGCAACTTGTGATTAACCATCTCTAACCCAGCTTAATTAGCAAATTTTGATTGGGGTGTCTACAAAACTTTTAGCCGCATCTAAAATACAGAAAAAATGTGCGGATAGTAATGCGGCTAATCCTGCCGCCAGTTAATATTAATACTAATCTATATGGGAAAATTACCAAACAGTGATATTTACCTAAAATAATTTTTACATTTATAGTTCATAGTTTCAAAATTACCAAAATTATAGTCTTTAGAAAAGTAATTTCCCAAAACATAGTAACCATATACATTTTATGATCCGTCAAAAAATTCTATGGTGCAAATCAATCTTTTCTAAGGTGCACGTCATTTGTTCGAAAATGTAAGTCAATGCATCTAATAGTACAAGTCTTGATTGGTCACGGAACCTCAGGGTGCAAGTCATTTGTATTATGATGTAGGTTAGGAATTTCTAAGGTGCAAGTCGTTTATTCGATGGTGAGCATAAAATGTACATGATTACCATATTTTTAAAAATTACTTTTCTAAAGACTATATTTTTAATAATTTCGAAACTATAGACCATAAGAATTAAAATTATTTTGATTGAGTACCACTGTTTGGTAATTTTCCTTTAATATTAACCCGGTACCAGTACCAGTGCCACCAAGAGCCCCGATCTGCACCTCTCACGTGCCACTCGTGTGGTCAAAGCTTGGGGTTACAAACAGCGTGAAAAAGGGAAGTGATGGATTTTAATGCACTCCTCACCTGTAGTGTTTAATGTATCTGAGTTCTGTACTGGTCGCAACATTGTAGTAATCTTTTTATTTGAGTGGGGTAAAGAGTCTCAAAATGTGGACAGCTATTGCCGATTACTGCTTTGTCCCCACACGTAGCTGCTCATTCATGGCGCCCCCCCAACTCCCCCCCCTCTTTCTTCACAGCTGTGGTTTTTCTTCTCATACCCCCACAAAAAATCCGTCCTCAATTTCTAGTCTAGTCCTTTCTTGAACAATCTTTGGCCTGTTTTTGTCATTTTGGGTGAGTCTGTCTTTTGGGTTTTCAAGCAGTAGAGAGGTATGAGAGGAGGGGAGGTTCACAGTCTCAATTTCACTCTTCGCATTGTGCTTCTGTTGCTTCTCTGTGAGTATTCATGGCTTATCTGTCGATTAATTACTGGGTTTCTTCTTCTTTTTGCATGATCTACTGTTTTCTTATATGGGTTTTGCATAAGAATTGCCAACTTTCCTCTTCGTACTGCGCTGAGGGTTTGGGGAAATGGGCTTTTGTACTTGTCGATCTGCATTGTTGTATTTTAGGGTTGGACGTGAGCTGGGTGAGCTCTGATGTTGGTTTGATTACCTTTAATATGCTGATTAGCTATGTGATTGTTGAACTTACCACTGTGTTAGAGTAGCGGTACTCATTTATTCATACTATCAGAATGAGTTTGTGCTTGCTTATTCAAAGCTTTCTTTTAGCCGTATTTTTATGTTCAGATGGTATGGCTACGCTGGGTTTAGGCCATTTATAGGGTTTTGCTTAGTAACTAGGGGGTGGATTCATCTATTTTGGCCCTTTTAATGTTTTATGTTATAATTTTCAATGTGTTCCTAACCTGCCATTGCATCTTTTAAGCTAGAATGTAAAAGATAATTTCTTCTGTGAAGCTGTTATGGCACACTAGACATCAATGGCGTGACGATTGATTGCTATGTTAGTATCTGATCTGACAATAGAAAAACTGGGGAATGACAAATTGGTGCCAATAATGAATTGAAAAAACAAATTAGTGCTGAATTGAATCTACTCTTGTTTTGATAGTTTTTTAACACTTTGACTTAATTCAGCAAAACCTTTGACTTAGACTCCTAGCTATCTAGGAGTAGGAACAACCCTCAACCTTTTTGCAACAACGACTAGGCCCTAGTGGTTGGCCTTATGGATTTGTTTTCTCTACTTGGCTATTGAAAAACCATGTTTTACATTTCCATGTTGATAAGGCGTGACTATAGGTTTTACATTGGTTTTCGACTTCCCAAAACCAAACCGGTTGTGTAAAAGATGAGTTCGAAGCACGACAGCATTGGAGTTGGATTTATCAACAAACAAAAGTGTATGTAGGGTTTACTTGCTGATACATATATGTCATTCTCTTGGTTTTGGGCCATATCTTTGGTAGCACTTTAAGTCTGCCGTGGTTTTCCTTTGTGCTTGTAGCACTTTCAACTGGTTCACACTTGCTTTGGATGTGACAGAACTCCGTTTCGGTTTGTCGTCACTAAGTTTTACTATGGCAAAGTATGAAAGGAACTATGCAGGGAAATTTATTAGCTTGAACCATGTAGTAGAGTGTTGAAAGGATCTAACTGAAAACCAAAATGGAGACACCCGCAAGGCTCGTATACTAACTTGGGAGGTGCTGCAATGTATATATCTCAATAATGTCCTTTTCTGAGCTATTATTAGCTACGGATTCTTGCTTGTACCTGTGCTAGTGAAGGCGAAACAAACTTCACAGCATTTATGGAACCTCTCGGTAATGAGAAACTTGTATGAGTGTGCAAGTTTAATAAAATATACCAGCTTGCTGATAGTATAAGGTTTTGACAAGATGTGACATGTAAGTACCACTAAATTGGGGAAATAACTTTGTTGCGATATCCTCGGCTTGGGCTATTAGTTGCACATATCAATAACAATGAAGGACTGTCTCTAACACTTAATTGAGTTATGCCCCTCCACTCCCTTGTGGAGAGTACACAGAAGGGGATTAGAGGGCACAATCCCAAGTATATTAGTTGCGCATATCAGTACTCATGGAGTACCCCCCCCCCCCCCCTTCTCTCTCTCTCTCTCTCTCTCACACACACACACCCCCCCCAGGTTTCTTTTTGGTTGAATTCCTGTTTCACGTCTTGCAATGCCTCAGACTTCTTTGTAACACATACTTGGAACTAGAAATTCTATTTTTCTTTAGTGGTTTTCTTTCTTTTTACAAATTCTCTGTCACACATTATACACGGTAGCTATTTTTTTATTATTGGCCTTTGCTCATTTTTGCAGGCCTTCATCAATCCTGTTGCAGCTCATTGGATCTCTTGGAAACTTCTGTAAGAACGGACACAAAGGCAAGGGAAGATGTCCTTTTGCCTGAGATTTCACCAAGTGCAAGTCCTCAGCCCCTTTTGCCTGAGATTTCCCCAAGTGTAGGTCCTCAGCCCCTTTTTCCTCTTCTCGCACCTTCGCCATTGACGCCATTTACCAATAACACTGTCCCCAAGTTATCAGGTTTGTCTGACACTGCTATTAGGCCTCTTATTTTCCCATGTAAGTTGAAAAGTGAATTTTCCACCTCTTTATCCCATTTCCACCTTTTGCAGGACAATGCAATTTAAACTTTGCTGCTATTGAAAGTATGATGAGCATGACATCAATTGACTGCACAGCTGTATTTGCACCTTATCTAGCTAATGTAATATGTTGCCCACAGTTGGAAGCCACTTTAGTTGTTCTTGTTGGTCAATCTAGCAAAGATACCAACGTGCTAGCTCTAAATGGAACAAGTGCAGGGCACTGCCTATCAGATTTTGAGCAAATTCTGGCGGGCCAAGGCGCTAGTGATACTCTGCAACAAATATGCTCTATACGTCCTTCAAACCTCACTGCTGCTTCTTGTCCAGTCCAAGATGTTAATGAGTTTGAGAACACTGTGGATGCTTCAGGGCTACTCGCAGCCTGTGAAAAAATTGATCTTGTGAATGAGTGTTGTGACCGAATTTGTCATAATGCTATATCAGAAGCTGGTAGAAAGCTTGCATTAAAAGCCTATGATCTTTCAAGCATGGATGGGTCTCATGCATTGTCTGATCACTCGATTAGAGTTAATGACTGTGAAGTGATAGTACACAGATGGCTGGCGAGTAAACTTGACCCTTCTCATGCAAGGGACGTTATTAGAGGGCTCTCTAATTGCAACATCAACAAAGGTGAGATGGGAGTGAAATGCTACTCCTCTCCTTGCCATTCTTGTGTTTTTGCCTTTAGGACAATGAACGTCACCAAGGTAGGCCCCTTTGAGCCCACATAAGAAGCACGGACACTTCTAACGAAAACCTTGTCTACTGCTTAGATACACATGAAAAACATTACAGCCTGACTCAGAATACAATGATTAAGAAAAACAGTGTATAATATTGAACAAATTCTCCTCCTGCATTCTCGAGATAACTTTAACATTTTGGAGTGTTGCTGTCATTTCTGTTTCGTGTCACATATCAGTTAAGTGCTTCTGAGTGTCCGTGCTTCTTAAGGCCTAACCCTGTTGAGTAAACTCGGAATTCACTCATTAACCATAAGGTATTGGTAAAACTCAGAAGACACCAGCGAGAGTAATGTTCGATTTTATAGATCGTCACAAAGTTTGAAGTGCTTAACATTTGGCTTACTGTATGGGTTAGTTTTCTCCTAGCCGGCTGTAAACGATTGCAACTGGCACATGTACAGCTCAGTCCCTAGCCAAGTGTTTCAATCAGGGACCACATATTTGGAGACAGCACTGAACTTCTGCCTATTCTCAATTGCGTTAAACACCAGGAACTTCTAAACTTTTTCTAGAAGGAAGTGAACCCTTTTTTTGGTTGACATTTGCTTTGTCTAATTCATATGCTAGTATGGTATTTATAAATCTAATTCTTGTAATCTCTTTTCATTTCTACTTTAGTTTGCCCTTTGGCCTTTCCCAGCATGAGCAGTGTCACAGGGGGCTGTGGAAATGGGTTAAGCAACCAGACAGCATGTTGTAATGCGATGGAGAGTTACGTGTCTCATTTGCAAAAGCAAAGCTTCATAACCAACTTGCAAGCTTTAAATTGTGCTGCCTCGCTTGGAAAGAAACTGCAAAAAGCAAATATTACTGAAAATATTTACAATCTATGTCGTATTAGCCTCAAGGATTTTTCCCTTCAAGGTTTGTTTTGATCCATAATGCCCCTTTGATGAACCAAAAAACTTCTTTTGACAATATAATTTGATGGCGGTACTAACATGTTTGTTTGTTGTGCTTGTTGATTTGAAATGCCATCTGCAATTTGAAAATGCATCAGTTGGAATTCAAGGTAAGTCTCATACTAAACGTACTTTGCTATATTTCTTATAAATAACTCCCCTATGTTCACAGTTTGGTTTAGCATTTGTGGTTTATCTTTTGGTTTTCTGAGATGTTTGACTTCTCTTGAATTGTCCTTTCCAAAACCTGTATGTTGCTGATAATTTCGCTAACAGCTTAGTTACTTCTAAAAAGTTTTTGGTTGTCCTTTGTGTATTTGTGGATCGTGTTTAACTTCTTAGACCCAATTTTACCTGCAACACCGCTTTGGTGGGAATCCTAAATTTTGGTTATCCTTGATGCTCACAGTTTCAAGAGATGGGATGCCTAAGTGTCTTTCTTCTGATTATATAAGTTATTGGGCAAAAAAGTGGAATGCGTCTTTTCTGTGTACGTTAAAAGTTCTTTGACTTGGCATGGGATAAGTTCTAACCAAAGGGATTTGGTGGGCCCTATTCTCACCTTCTCTCTACATTCATTCCAGTTTTTTCCTATAAATAAAGCAATTGAAATAATGTAGCCATCTATTTCCTCTTGCTTTCCTTTTTCTTTTAATCTTGAAACCAGATGAATTTGGAATAAGCAAATATTTTTTTCCTCTGGGGCAAGGGGTAGCAAATCTCTCTCTCTCTCTCTCTCTCTCTCTCTCTTGTATGACTGTGTGTGTGCTTGTATTCTAGTTGTTTAAAACTATCCCATCTTTATTCTATTCATCTGTATTTTTCCTTATCTAACTGATAAAGCTTTACTTTGTTTTGTTAATCTCTTGAATAGAGTCAGGATGTCTTTTGCCTAGTTTGCCATCAGATGTGATATTTGACAGATCTTCTGGAGTCAGCTTCCTTTGTGATTTGAATGACAACATTCCAGCTCCTTGGCCATCTGCTTCCGAAATATCACCATCATCTTGCAATAATAGTACGCAGACCTGTTATTTCTGTTCATCTATATAGAGTTATTCTAATCTTTTTGGCCTGCATATTGGAGAGGAATGTTTGCAGTCAAAGTTGCTCTAACTGATTTATACATAATTCTTTTTGGAACTGCAGGTGTCAAAATTCCTGCACTTCCTGCTGCAGCATCCGGGCAAAGTGGTAAGTATGCCCATTAGCTTTTCTTAACTATTAAGTATTAAGTACATCCATATATTTCTATTTTTGTTGCTTAAAAAATGCTTGGGAAATTGGGTCATGAAAATTGATTGGGATTCACTATCCCCCTCCTCAATAGAACAGATCTTTAGAATTCCCTGTTGCACACTTTTGGGCATGGGAAGTTTTCCACTATCACTGATTTGTAAATAAAAAAAGAACTTGAGTTTTGATTTAATTCTGAGGTGTCATGTCAATAATTATCCTTGCAGCCTATTATGACGTGTACTGCATTTTTCTAGGTGTTCGTTTACACTGTAGTATTGTTATGTCCCATCCCAGAACCGATTGGAGAACTTACTCAATAATGTCAACGACATTAAAAAGAAAGCCAAACAGATTACAGTTTTAATTAAAACGGCTGTTTCAGGCTGGTACTTTGGTTTTAGATGTGATATCAAACGATTTGTGTGGTAGATGCATAGGTGATCTGTACAACTGTGAAACTTGGGCGAAAAATTCATTTGGCTTCCACGGAATGCAGGGCCATCCGCTGTGAGGCATCATATTGCTTAACTGCTGTCTACTTTTCCAACATTCTTCAAAATTAGTTTCAATAGGGATCAATAAGAGAATTCTTTGCCTTGCTATCTTGGAGACAAATTTGTTTTCATGGAGCCTCGCAGTCATTATAATTGTTTGACATCTTAGGAATAGGAACATCCATGTGTCCTCAGCAACTGTGCTAAACGACAGATGATATTTTCTTTTTCTTTTGCAATTGCTTATGTATTTACCAGGAGTGATCAATTGAACCATCTTTGAATTATTTTGGAGTTGACTTGAATATTTTTCGTTTTTGAGGAAACATATCATGTTCTCTTTATTTTTTTTTATTACGTAAACTTATCGCATCTCTATCTGTAGATGAGTTGTTATCCATCAAAGGTTTTCTTTTTTGTACATGAAAATTTAGAAAAGCATACAGGATTGAGACATAATCTCAAAAACTAGGTTGTCAGGTAAAACAGTAGGGCATGATAGGATCATCATAACATGACTCATCATGCAGCTGACATGAATACAGCACGCCGTAATCAGATGTCTGGAGGAGAAGTTCTGAATGCCCTTCAAGATTCGCGTCCTGTTCTAGACAGGAGTACGTGAAACAGTATTTAGCCTTGAGAAATATTATGAGCTATTACAAGATTATTGAACAATTTGACTCCCTAAGTTGGCGTACCATGAGATAGCAAGAAGCAACCAGAAATCTACTGACAGGATAACTGTGACTATTTCTTGACACTTGGTCAAAATTGCCTCATGTTTTAGAGAAATAATCTCTTCCAATGGAAAGCTAATCTACGTCCTTCATAACACCTTCCAACCATTTTCTTGATAGTCCAACAACCATTTTCCAGAATTCTTGATCCTATGTGCAGTTAATTTGACTCAAGCATGAGTTGCTACAGACTGTGACCTTAATTTGTAATGCTTTCTTTTTCACTTGTGAGACAGAAATTTCAGTTGAGGGTTTCCGGTTGATGTCTTGGAATTACAATCATCGTTGATGAAGTTCTCCATTTTTATTTTTCAGCTGTTATAGGAGCAGGACAGTATCTTGGTTTTGGCTAAAACACAAACAAGCGTGCATTTTTATATTTCTATTTTCTATTTTGACCTTGGAAGAAAGACTACTTGTGGTGTAATTGAATGTACAGATCTGTGACTCTATCGTGTTTTGCAGGAGTTTACAACCAAGATATACTGTTCCATCTGCTCTTTGGGACACTAATGGTGATCGTGAGTATACTCTGAATTCAGATGAGGTATTCTTGCTCTCTTGGTTTCGGTGAAAAGTTTTTTGGCTACAATTGATGGAGTTTCTTAGTCTTTGGATAACAAGGAAGTTCAAATGAGGTTGTGTGAGAGAAGGTTTCATCAAGTGCGCATATCTCAGTGTGAGGTGAATTTACCTTTCGAATTTGTCTGTCTTATCTATATTCATCATTCTTGCAAGCTTGTATAATAAAGTTTTGTATAGAAATTTTTCCTAAAGGAGAAAGGTAGTGAAAGTGTGACCCCTTGAAATTCCATGTAAAGTCAGAAGGCATAGAGAGCAATGTTTTATAAGTAACTGCATGCACTATGATTAATGTTTAATTTTTAATAGCATCTTTCATGTCTGACACTGTTTGATGTTTCCTTTGTCGGTTAATATGGGACACCCATTATTATTTTGAAAATATCTAACAGGACAATATGTTAATTTTGGCTGGAGGGTGACCACTGGAATTAAGTGGTAGAAACTCAACCTACTAACCTCTAGGTTATGGGCTGGAATCTACCCAATCCACTTTTCTCAGACACCCATCAACAGATACAAAATGGGATATGATATTAAACAGCTTGATATAAATTGTTGGGTTCATTTCCTAGAATGTTAATCTTTTTGGAATCATCTGTTTGGAATGATTGGTAACTTCACATGGTATTAGAGCTCAGTGCTGAAAGAGGTCTTGGGTTCAAGTCTATCTGTTTGCATTTTCCTTCTTCTGGTCTTTTTTTGCTTGTTTTTGTTCATCTCCGGTTGTTTTTTGTTGCACTCTATATATGAATATTTGATTAGATGCAAGACGGGATTGCACTTGAGGAGGAGTGTTCAAATGGTTGAAGTGCAGAGGATGCTGGTTATAAACGCTCCTCCTCCCTTAGTACATGTGACTTCCTTGAGTGGTACGACTGGGAAAAGCCGATGGAGACAAAACTAAAGTTAGACGTAGGCTTATCAAGCGATGGAGCATGTGGTTTAATTCAATGCAAGGGACGATTGATAACACAAACATGCTTATACCTTGTGGTTGCAACTCACTGTTCCCATCTAAGTGATGGTTGATGGAAACGAGATACGTTTGATTATGGCAGTGTTTGTATCTTTCTTTGCTTTACATGGGAAAGTATATTTAGGTGTTACCAAATAACACTACAGCAGGTGGGTAAGTCTTGGGTCTAAGGCCCTTCCATGCGTGTCTGGTGGGTGGGTGTAGTAATATAGGACCACTTCATGAATGGGTGGGTCCTTATGAAGTAATATAGGACCACCCATTCATCAATGATATGGGTGGGTCATAGGTGGTGTCATTGCTGAATGTCTGAATGTCTATTTGATAATACACTTTTAAGGCCCAGAGTGTTGTGTCCTCAAATACGTTTTCATAAAGTGCATGGGTTCTGGTAAAGGCCCCATTTAATAAACAGCGTGGAAATTATCGGACTTGTAGAGTGGTGAGATTATGATAAAATTCGTAATATTAAGCGATTATTAATACCATATCTGAAAGTCACGATCATGTTTGTTTAGGACTCGGGATTGGACTAGTAGTCCATGGCAAGTGTTTATTTGTAAGAAAGATAATGGGATTAAAAATCATGATTTTTAATTTTGTCCTTTATTTTTTTTTATTGCATCTTTTGATTGAGCACTTAGAAAGTATGTTTTTCTACTCAATTTTTTTTAAGACTTAATGGTTATGGACAGTTAGTATGATTCAAGGAGTTAACTAACAAAGAAATTTTCCTAGATCAAAAAGTTATAAATGTCTGATTTTATGACACAAATAAGATTCTTGGTGAACTTTATAAAATGAGCGGTTCGCAGCGAGGTGATGATATTTCGAAAGGTGTTGTGGAGCCGGCGAGCCACACCACAAATCCATTGGTACACTATGGAGACGTTAAGTCTACAGGATTATATTGCATGTCAGTGAGGAGGTTTTTTAAGATTTGATCGTAACAATCTTAATTTCTTGTAGAGTTCGATAAGCGATGGTCACATGATCAGATAAAATTTGAATGTAACTGTAAGATCAATTTACGTCAATTAATATGTGATTATTAATGTTCAATATACCCGATTTTTCTATCAAATGAAGCACTCAACAAATTTTATAAACAGGTTTTGTCCTTCTTGGTAAGACCAAGAAAATTTATTAACATGAGTAATTAGTACAGCAAGATGATACCAATTTCTGCAATATATATATATATATATATATATATATAGAGAGAGAGAGAGAGAGAGAGAGAGAGAGAGGGAGCTTCTATTGAAAGATCCCTCATTTTACTAAAATGAGAACTTTTTATTTCCTGATCAAATATTGATGATCGGAATCGTTCAATGTGTTTAAGACATGTTTTTAAGGATACTCGCAAGAAATCAGTTATCGGGAATGGCTTGATCGAAGTAATTTTTCATAAAACTGTTCCTGTTAGCATTTATGAACAACTGTTTCGATTAAACCATTCCCAATATTTTATTAAGCCAATTTTTTACGGGTACCCTTAAAAATATGTTTTAAACACATTGAACGGTTTCGATCATCAATATTTAATCAGAAAATATGAGGTCCTCATTTTAACAAAATGAGATATCTCTCAATAGAAACTTACTATATATATATATATATATATATATATATATATTTGTATTTTCATGGATACTTTCACTTTGGATATATTTATATGCAGCACGTACTCATACTACAAAAATGAAAAATATTTGAGATACAAATCCAACCACAAACATCTCGCGTGTGAAATATCCGTATAAAATGAAGCATGACGATAAGTGAATCAGTGGATGGACGTTCATGATTTCTGTGAGGTTCAATGTAGCTGCAAGGTATGTTTGCATTTCTTTACTAATTTTTTTTTTTTTTTGTAGATTATTAGTTCATCTCGACGAAAGATTTCAAAAAATTTATAAATAATAAACCAAATTTACAAAAAATTCAGAATATCAGTCTTGTTTTGCATGAAAGTTTGTAGGAACATGACGATTATTTACACGTAACAAAATATGCAGTTAATCCAAGGGATTAGTTTGGTGATCAAAACTTGAGATTTAGATATTTTCTTTATTCAATGTTCTCAGGTGTTATCAACTTTTATGTAACTAGTTCATACAGTGCTTTGCTATGACTTTAATTGGGATCCAACAAATAGACTACAAAATTAATTTCCGAGAAATTAATTGATGTGCGTGTAAGCTTATTCAAACACTCTCAGTCATGAAGAAAGAAAACAAAACAAAACATTCAGTTTACTTTCTACCAATGTTTAATATTTAGTGTGCGTGTGTGCTTGTATGCAGGGGGCGGAACTAGGATTACACGTTTGGAGGTGTCGAGATTTTTTTTTGAAAAAGAGAGGAGACCGAATGTAATTTGGAGGGACTAAAATATAATTATTTTTATAATTTTTAAAATTTATACTTAGGTCCTAAATTTTTAAAATTTTTTGAGGATGCCCAAACCCCTCCCGATCTCCATGTAAATTCTCCCCTACTTGTGTGTGTGGTGAAAATGCATATGCACATATTTCTGAAAGCCTAATTTAATACTCCGATATTGTTGTTTCAACAGTGTGAGGGCGAGCAATAAGCTAAGGACGAAACACCCCAAATTAACAGCATTTTCGATTGTGATAGACCTTATGCTCTTTTTTCATCGTCGTGATCTTGGCCGTGGTTTTCATCGCCGTGATCTTGGCCGTGGGGTTGCTCATTTTATGTCATTATGTCTTCATTGGCCGCGAAGTTGTCTCAAAACTTGCGCCATGTTTAATTGTATCTATCATACTTCACGACATACAACCTTTTTTATTTGGTAAATTCTTTTCCTAATTGTATATTGAAACTTTTGTAAGGAATTTTTTTTCACTCTACTTATGTACACAAACAAGGGAAAAAAAATCTACGTTTTGCCCTTAACATAACATGTGAAATTACGGAACTTTTGTTTCAGTTATGGACTCCTGGACCCTAGTACGTTAATTAAAATAAAAGGTAATTTTTTAGAATCTATATTACAAATCAGGACGGTGTGAGACTCTCAAATGATATTTTCATAGCAACTATTGAAATTGTTTTGATCTAATGAGTGAGATTTATTATAAAAAAAGTTATACAATAATCTTAAGTAATATTTATTGATTATACAACTTCTAAAAAAATAACAAAAAGGTACATTAATGCTCCTTATTTTCTTCCTCTCGCTTCATTTGAACACTTTACTTTAAAACTTACTGAATACTTACTTTCTAAGATATAATACATACATATTTTCTCCAAAAATATTTTGTGATCCGGACCAATCTATATTATTATACACAACATTGTGGCCTCTCCAAATATATTTTTACGATAACGGGTGAGATTGGTTTGATCTAATGACTGAGGTCATCACAAAAAAATTACATAATGCAACATGTTAATTTTGTTGGTAGTGTCATAAGCACGGATAATACGTATTTTTAAACTATATAATTTTTATAAATATTTACTTTCTAATATATGGCATATATACATATTTTCTTCGAAAAATATTGTGTGGTCCGAATCATCTATACTACAAGGGAGAACGGTGTGGGACACTCAAAAAAACATTTTTACAAGAACGGTTAAAATCGTTTTCATCTAACAGTTGATGTCCACTATATATAAAAAATAGTTACACAATAATCTCTATATTACAAAAAAAAAACGGTATGTGACCCTCAAAAATATATTTTTACACAATAATCTCTCTCTCTGTATGTGTGCGTGTGCGCGCACGCGCATAATCAGTTGGTGGATCTAATGGCATATTAAATGGTCATCTAAAATTAATTAGAATGGCCAACTAGTGAGCAATTTGGATTTTGCAAGGTAGCATTGACATAATTATGTTGTTAATTATTTATTAAGAATAAATCTACTATCACATTAAGTTGTATACTAAAATGTATATCATACTTACGTAGTATATTATTATAAGACAAAATATAAAAATGAGTCCCATGAATTTTGATATATGTTTAAATTAGTGAATGTCACATAGACATAATGTATAACTTAATATACAACGTGATGTGGTAGTAGCATTGCTTATTTATTAATAAAAAACTTGAAAAATTACCGTTAATTAATTTATCGTTATTAGAAATTAATATGTAATTTAATTTATATAATTATGTAATATAAATAAATAAAGAACGCAAGAATGCTTAACATAGAGATATATGTGAAAAAATTACATGGCGAAGTGAAAAATTACAAGAGGAAAGTAAGCACTATAACGCAAACACAGAATAACAGAATTTTTCACAATAAAACTTAAACTCCTCTATGTAGATTTAGAACCTCTTTACTGACTCTTTGTAAACTTCTCTGATAGATAGTGCTTCAAGATTTGACTCCTCCCAAACTCGTTCGAGTGTCTAAATAATCTTTGTAGTATCTCGGTACAAGCTTAAAATTTGTGCAGAAAACATGAGCTCGCTCAAACGGTCTTGAACGGGCTCTTTAAATTTCTAATATTCTGATTGCGACTTCAATTTCGATTGTGATCGGTGCAAAACACTATATGAGATCCCAAAGATTTATTAAATTACGAATTTAAAGAGCAACTAACAAATTGAAATTGGAATTTGTATTTAGTTTAAATCCTAATCTGCACGAAATTGTCGATTTACAAAGCAGACAAATGGGTCAATTTGAATTAATAGTTCTGACAGAGACACTCACCTCATTTCGTATTTTATTTTCTATCTCCAAATCATTATATGTCTACATTCAGTGTATTTTCCTTCCATTTGGCCTTCGAAATAGACTACACATGTTCGTAATTTTATTTTTTCTTTTAGTTTGTAATGTAATATAAATATATATTCAGTCTTTCCCTTTATTTTATTTTCTCACTCTTCAAATCATTTATGTCCATGTATACGTTCATGCATGTATCCTCTTTTTCCTCCTCAGAAAATGAAAGTGCAAATTTGTTAACCTATTCAAAAAGTGAATGTACATTCTCTATTTTTTTTTTATGGAGCCGGCGCCATTTTTTATTTTATAAATTTAGTATTTCAATCACTTTTTTTAAAAAAATTCACTCAATATATTTGTGCTGATTAAAAAAATACTTATTTATAATTTGGGGATAGTATGCACTGTCTCATTTATGATT
>JABCMJ010071250.1:0-13148 GCA_014822125.1 Arbutus unedo
AGAGAGAGGGGGGGGGGGGGGAGTATGCATATATGTCGAAAATGAGTTCTGAACGTGTCATGACCTTAATCTATTAGGAGCACAAATGTTGGAAGATTTTAGGGGGCCTGATAGTCACTGATCTCGCTCATTCTCTTGTTGAGAGGAGCGGGTCATGTACTGAGAACTTCCTTCATGGAATTCGGAGTGCTTTCAAGTTTCATTTGCGTGATCTTGATGAGTGAATTTGGGGACTAGTTCTCTTTGGCGAAACAACTTGATTCTTGGAATATTGAGGGTCATTCGTAATATAATGCTGAGTGTATAAATTCGAGTGGTTATATATTAAGCAACTGAGCGCTAAACAATTAAGTACTGAGTGATTGTAAAGCCAAGAGGCTCAATGTTAAACAAACAAGCGCCGAGTTATGTGTCGAAAGATTGAGTTCTTATCCATTCGAGCTCATCAATTTTCATGATTAATAAAAAAAGTAACCCAAAAAACACACTTTAGCCCTCTCTACTCATAATTTGGTAAAAAAATTGCGTATAAAATACACCCTTTGTAATGGGTATTCCTTGTTCGTCCAAATTTTAAAATCCACTGAATTGAAATTGCAAATGTTCATGATTTTACAGCATTGGCCGTTGCAAACGGTGGAAATCAATTGGGATTAAGAAGTGTTACAATCTCAGAATTAGAATAAAAAAAGTTTTTCGAATTTAAAATTAAAAGTTATGATTTAGTTGGATTTATGGTAACACAAGTACAAATAAAATTATGACATTTAATTTTAAATTATAAAAAAATTTCTTAATTCTAATTCTGATATTGTAGTAGGATTAATGCCCCTTTCGAAGGAATAGAATTTCCCGATTGTGTGCTGCGGAGACTGAAACCTACATTTTGCTTTAGGTGTTATTAGGAGCAATTGATGTGAACTTGATGGGCTCATGTGGGGGAAGCAAAAGCAGTGCTGGGCAATTAGGATAAGTTTACACACACAATCTTTATACAGATTGATACAACGAAGTGTATATTTTGGATGAGTGTAACACGATGATAATCTCAAATTTATCTGAACTTGAGGTATTTTCTCTTTCAACAAACAAATTGAGTAAAATACTCAGTTTTTATTAATTAGTTAATAACCACTTAACCCTTGGACTTACAAAATAATTTATAGGGACGTAGAATCCTTTATTAACTAAGAAACAAAATAACAAAAGATTTAGGTTAATCTAGCTCAAATAAAAGAAATTAAGAAAATTATCAAAAACGAAAAATTCTGATCTGACTAGGAAATCAAATACTAGAAATAAATATAAGGTTGGTAAAATAGATAGCGATTAAACGAAAATTCCTACTAAAAGTTATAAGGAAAATAAATATTTTCTAAAACGTCAAATTTGTTTATTTGAAGGCCTAAACGAAGGAATTAGACTGGAAGTCACTGGGGCCCATGGATCTATGGATCGATGGACCTTGATTAGAACGACGTTTCGCTTTAGCCATATGACCCACGAGTCAATTTGCCACCGGTCCGTTTTGGCCGGTGATCAATCCAAGCGTTTTAAGAATATGGTCGCTACCCGCTCGGCATCACATATATTCAAGTACAAATGTGTTTATAATCATTCGAGATACGTGAAACTCTTCAAAATAATATGAGTACACATGTATCGAACGGTTCCAAATATATCTGTGTATGAATAATTGCGTTCCTAGACTTTTTTCAGACAATTAAGGATAAGTTAGCATACAATCAAGTGATCATGTAGCATCATTCATGGTGTGAAGTCTTGGGTTTGAGTTAATGGTCTTAAACACAATGAATCTTTCTTTAAGGTATTCAAGTTGAATTTTTCTGTCTGAAATTTAAAAAATTAATATTTAGTGTCGCCCAACAAAAAAATTAATATTTAGTGTTGCCCAACAAAAGGTTGCCGAATAACATTCTACGCTCAAGTTGGAAAATGAATGATCTAATTGAAAACTTAGAGTAAACAGTTTGTGCACTTGGTTACAAGTGTCCTTCCAACTTATATAAGAGGACTATCATGGAGGACGTATCATGATGTCCAACAATGTCGCTTCGTGAGCTACCTTGTCTGGTACAACTGCCACGTGCACGTCTGGATATCATGGCAGCCGTGCATCTTGTCCAGGCAACTATTTGTCCCTCACAACATCATGGATAACTACCCATGCCCGACATCATGTTTTGCTCGGCGAATGCTAAGAATTGTGATCCATATGTACGTGCACACCGAGCATCCGTTCTTCCAAGGAAGTTTCATAAGCTATTGTACCATGGTTGTGCCACCTACTATGCGTTTAGTCTAATTCACATGCTGGTTGTGCTTCTGAAAATGGGATAATTGCACGACGTGTGGGGGTGTTGTCAAATTTTCGGTCCAACCCATCGTTGAAGCAATGGACTGGAAATCTATGATGACAAGTGAAGAAGACCGAGTCTTTGGTACTCTTTTAATTCAGTCTATTACTGAAGGGAACTGGACCAAGAACTCGTAAGTACCCTAACCCAAAACCTCAAAGGTCTGCCCAACTACAACATTCATATCAAAAGGATATCCGAACACAAGACTTTGTGAAGTAAAACGATTGTCAGTTACACAAAAGTTAGTTTTATTATTTCCCTTTCCAAAGAAAAAAATTACTCATTTTAAAACTTTCATCAATAAAACTGCTTGGACAAAAAAATAAACTAGATATATATTCCAAGTCTCCCACTGAATCCGTTCTTTTCCTCCCATCCTTCCAAAAATAGAATCCTCTTCTTCCCCCCAAAACTGTAACCACCTCTCACCGTTCCGTACGTAGAAACTCTGTCAGTTCATCTTCTCCAATCTACTCCAAAGCCGTGAAATAAATCTCTCTCTCTCTCTCTCTCTCTCTCTCTCAAAGCACATCCTCCTCAACAGTGGCGAGAATCGACAAACCCTTGATCGTCACCAAAAACAACTATCGAGCCATCAGACGATGAGATCCACCGCTGTCATAATCTCAGACCACCGCCTTCGAATTAGGCTAATCAGGTTAAGAATACCATCCTCTAATACTTCGGATCTGACATCCGTCGATCATCGTTTCTTCTATCTTTATTTCATTTCTGGCTTTAATTTAGTGTTAGGTTTAATGTCTTAGTTCTAAGAAACTTCCTCTTTTGGTTCTTCTTGGCTACTCCATTAATTGCATCTGAAATGTTCTACATCACCCACAGAAACTATAGTAATTTACTGTTAGCCATCATAATTATTGGGTAATGAATTACAGTGAGGAGAGTGATAAATGCAAGATGTATACTAATGTAGAACAGGGGAGTACAAGTTGGTTTAACCTAAAATTGAAGCTGTGATAATTTTTCCCCAATCCAATACCACCAAATTACTTAATTCAAGTGTCATAACCTGTTATTGACGATTAGTTTTTTCGGCAAAATGCTGCTACCTCATTCTGAGGACTGAATCTGGAATTATCACACCTGCTCCAGTTTCTGCTGTTTTGGTGATTCAATTACCATATGCTGCTGATGTTTTGTTTGGTTTTATTACTACATATGTCTAGGCTTTATCCACTAATTAGGTGAATCTCTCGTAAGGTTGGGTCATTAAGGAGTTTTGTTCTGAACCCTAAGGGATTGGTTCAGTAGAAAAAGAAAGGGTGACTAAGGACTTGCCCTTCCAAGATCACGAGGTCGAATTTCACCTGAACCAATTACTAGAGGGCATTGGAGGTTTGCCCGGTCTTTAGGACCCCGATGACTGGTCAACATTAGGTTGGGGGTAATCCCCTAACCGGCTAAATATCTCGGCTATCAAAACAAAAGAGGAGTTCTGTTCTGGTGATGGGATGCCCCTTTGATTTTTGATTTCCTCTTGTTTTATTCTTGGTTGATATCTTGCCAACCTCTGGATGTCTCATTAGATCTTCAAGCAGTAAGTGATTATTGTCTTCTTAGGTGCCAACTTAGTTGAGATTCTAGGGTTTGGTCTTTGAAATGTCAATGTGCTTGTTGATCTCCTAATCTTTGTGATTCTTGTTTCAAAGATTAATAAAATTTTCTTTTGCCAATCAAAATAAAATAAAATAATCTTACAACTGATCATTTTATTGCAGAGAATACCAAAATGCAGAGAATACCACCAAAAAAAAGAAAGATCTTGATTTCAAGGACACACACCAAGTTATGTCTCCTCTTCTTTCTTCACCAGTATATATTTGTTCATATCTATATACATACGTACGCATATAAATCTATCGCATGTACACAGATATTCAAGTTTTTTCTACCTGTATATATTTGTCGATATGCATATATTTGATTGATTTCTTTAACTTTCCGCAAATATGAGACACTGTTTGGATGCGCATCATTGTACTTCAAAATAAAAACTTCATGAACTAAAGGAAGGTAGTTCATATGAACGTCAAACGACTTATTTTCATGGCACAATCATTGTTTGTGATTTTTGCCAAACGATGAACATTCCTAGGCATCAAGTGTTACTTCTATAGGAGAAGGGGTAGTTATAATTCGCGTGGGGTTGCTAGATCCTTCAATTTGATCATCTGATACGCCTTCTTGGATCTGATTAACACCTATTTGCTAGCACAAGGAACAACTTGTTAGTACCATCAGCGAGCAGGAAAACACTTCGATACTTAAGGCAGGTCACGAATAAAAATGCACAAAAGTATTTGCATGCACTTGTAGTGAGTCTGTACATTTCTAAGTTCTGTATGCTCAATTATATAGAGGTTTATCTGTTCCCAAAATCGGTTGTGAAATCTGTCTGGGATCCTTTTTCAAATAATCGTGGATTCTATTATTTAATCTTTCCATAATTTTCGAATCCCCAAACAGTGTTCTTTCCCTAAATTCCGAGTTTTCGTGCCAGGCTTCTTTCCGTAAACTCCGGATCTAAAATAGATCCTCCAAGATGATGTGTTGGCTCGGCCCGGCAACGGGCAACCCCGCCAACCCATCCTTATATCTAGCCTTGGGATCAAGCCTACATGCCATCTGGCATCGGTGTATCTGGACAGACACTCAGTCCGAACCTACTGGGGCCCATATGTCAGGTGAAGCATTTCAGCCACTACAAGTCGTATGCTCGTAAGACTGATGCTGGATTCCAGACTTACAAATTTCTTTGGTCGCATATTAAAAGAATTTATAAATTACTGTACCCCTAACAAATCCATCAACAAGGATTCAACTTCCTCTTTGTAAGAGTTAAACCCACAAAGTTTTGTCCGCTTTGAATTCGAAACTATATTGTTTTGGTTTCCATCTATTTTGATAATAATTTGCGTAATAATACAAAATGATGTAGTTTTAAAGATAAAGTAAAAAAAGCTATTTCGTTTTTTCCGTATTACACACGCATGAGTACTGCACTACAACTCCCCCAAATCCTGGGCCAAGTGCCTCGGTTCCATACTTCCAGTTTAGTAACCGAAGAAAATGCAAATCATGAAGACTTTGAAATATCACTTCGATTAACTTTCTCTCTTTAGAAGTTCAACCCACAAACTTGTAGCATGTGCAGCTCCACAACTGTTGGGCCAAGCGCTTCGGTTCCATAATAGCAACCGAAGAAAACGCAAATGAAGACTTTGAAATATCACTTCGATTAAAGTTGCATTTACATTTCAGTAACTGATATATGACATTTATAAAGTATTTATGAACTGAAACTGGAGAAGTACACCTGACATTAGTTATTGCGATGAGATTTGAGTGGGGTGGGAAATGTGTTCCTCTCCCTCTTGTTCTCGTTATTTTTTTGGCCCTTAACTCCCTGCCCATTGGGGCAGGGTTTAGTTTGTATAAGTGTCACTTAAAGAATCATCTATATGAAGGTTGTATAGGTGATTCATTCAATGCTCACGATGAAAACAATTCCACGATTATAAATGCAGCATGCTGCAAGAAACTTAAACATCTCGATGAACTTTGCGTGCCGAATTGGCGTTGGGCCAAGTCCTTAAGCCCTTACCGGACTTCCAGGGTAAATAAAAGGTGTTCAGAATTTGGCCATGACCATTAAATAGATTTAAATTTCCTTTTACCATTAACACTCAAGTTTGGATTATGGGGTGTGTGGGTGTGTTTGAAGGAAAATTTTAATTAAAAGGGAAAGGAGAGGTATGTATCTTTTTACTTGTTTGGTTTATCAAGAGAGAAGTAAAATTTTATAAGTTTTTTTTTTTTTTAATGTTTGGTTATCAATAATGAATAAAGAAAAGTGAAGTTTTTACTACTTTAGTTCATTTTCCTCTCATTTGTTGAGGTGAAATTATGCGCTAAAAATGATTGTATTCTTCTCCCCTTCATTTCTTTCCAAATTCTACCATTTTCAAAATCTCTCACTTCCCTTCTAAATTCCGTAATCCAAACGAAGCCTAAGTTATGTACAACGTAATTCAATACAATTGCAAATCAGAAAATACATCAACTTTTATTTTCTGATTATATCCTTCGGGGTTTGTTAGTTAGGGGTCTTAAAATGGTCTATTGCTCACCCTGGATATGCCTATTTCATTGTCATTCTGGGGTTTGTTCACCTCTTGGGACCTCAAAAATGATATTTGGGTACTACTTTGTTTCCATTGAGAGAAATAAAATTATCTCATTCCTCATTCTATTCATATCTTATTTCTTTTCTATATCCTTTTTTATTTACGCAAATAAGAATGTCATTCACATACTCATATCTATTATATCATTATTTTTAAAAATTTAATCAAACAAACTCTTTATAACTCTTCATTTATATCTATAATAAATTTCTATTTCTACTGTATACTCCTTATTATATCTACCATCTCTTCTAATATACTCCTTCAATGGCTCTTACAAGAAGTTTTTATCCTTCTGAATTTGAAGAAAAATATTATAGGAGGTCTAGAAAACAATATTAATTACTATCTAGAACCTCTTGAGATTCCATTCTAAAACAAACAGTCAACTTACAGTTTTTAGATTACACATTTCTCAAGTCTTGGATCCCTTGATTTTTTTCTAACTTGAGGTGAGTATTTAAGACTTAATGAACAAAGAATTTATTGTTTATTCAATGCCAACCTCCTCTCTCTTTTAACTTCAAAGCTTTCAGGCCCAAACAAGATTCACTTTTTGCTTCAAAACTTGACCAAAAATCTCTCAAAAAATCCAACCATTGGATTTTTAACATGAAGGGCGTTTTGTAGGCATTTCAAACCCTCTCCAGTCACCCAAACGTGCAATAATGGTTCTGTTTGCAACCAGCACCATAGAGGTCCATGCTGCTGGTCAAGTTTTTATTTTTTCAAGTTTTTGGTAATAATTTATGCAGAATGGTAATCACCGTCCATTAGGCGTTAGATAATATGCAGATAATGCTAAAATAAATATGGATATTAATGCATATTTAATGCGTATCAATATCTATTCATGAATATTAAAACATGAGTATCGCTGCACATTTTATACATTATTCATCACCTAACTAGAGATGAAAAGATTAGGTCATTCACTGGGCGAGAGCGAGCATGATGACAATCTAACCACATCTGCTTTGCCTCCGCTTGGACACCGTCCCAATTAGGCGGATTCTGATTTATTCTTTTGGGGTTTGGATTTGGGAGCTGAATGGAGAATTTTTTTAATTGGGTCGTGCCCGACAGCCTAATATGCAAATTCTACGAGGCAATGCTGATAGAGAGATATCTGATTTTCGAATCGAAGATGGCCATGGCCATGGCGGCGACTGGTAAATTGTGCATCTTTTCACTCTATTTTTGGAGGTTTTAATCCTCAATTTCTTTGCTCGTGAAAGGTTGGGTGGGTATATTCAAGGGCTGTTCTTTCCCCGGAAAATGGTGTCGACTCTGGTTTGGGTTTTCTGTTGTCAGTCGATCTTAGATTTGAAACCGTTATCCCTTCGTATTCTGCATATCATTCCATATCCCAAAAGTCATAATAATAATCAAAGACTATACTTGAACAATGTTTCAACTGAAATGATCAACTGTCTTGGTCAAAACTTTTAGATTGTTTCTATATCCAAGGGACAAGATACACTTCAGCCCTGCTTAAAGTTAAACCGAAGAATCACATTGATGAAGAGTTTGAAACGTCATGCGATTACATTTCAGTAACTGATATCTGACGACTGACATATAATTACATTGAAACCTAAGAAGATTACATGGATATACTTCAATGCATGTTTCCTACCATAAGCCTACCAATGTTAACACATTCCTTTGATTTACCGTATTTCTGGCATTATAAAATGAAACAACCCTGTCAAGATGTGGGGTGGGAAAGGGATATCTTTCGCTCAAATTATTCTCATCTGTTTGACCTTTTCCCCCCGACCCATTTTGGCTGGTTTTAACTTGAGAGAATGCCATTACCATCATCATTACAAAGAGGAAGGGGGTTGCCTGGGTGATACTCTACACGCTCACCTCTGGCCAAGTCCTTAAGTCCTTACAGGCCTTCTCACATAAAGAAAAGGTGCTCTGAATACGGCAGTGACCATTGAATAGGCGGTGGATACGATAAGGTTTCGGATCCTCTGTCCAGAAACCATGTCTCTATTCGTCCACTCATCATCATCTTCAGATTATTGTAGCTACTAACCACTACATATCATGGGATGGAATGGTGTCTGATTCATAGCCAATCGTCAGATAAGAAAGTAACTGACCAAAAGATTGGTTGATCTCAAGGTGTATTTAAAGCACTAAGACATTACTAGGAATATAGGCTGGTACGTCTTTAACTTACTGTGAAAATCAACTTTGAATTTAATTCTTCACTTCGAATTCATTAGTCAGAACATACTTTTCTAAAAAAATCAGAATCTGTTTTGCAAGTCAAAAACCAGAATTTGAAGTTGGATTTAGTCTTAAGCTTGTTGAAAGAACATATTCAAAAAATACGCGGAAATAGAAAATATACATCCATTGATATTAATAATCAAAATTAAAAATTACAGATGGTGATTGATAACAACAGTACACACTTTATTGAACACATTGTATTGCATAAATTAAATATCTCAAACTTATTTATTCAAAATAAAAAATAAAAATCTCAAACTCTCTCTAATCTTCCTTTCCTTCCAATAGCTCCAAACGTCTAGCTAGTTCTTGGTTAGTGCTCAAGTCCCCTCTAGCTTTTGTGTGAGAGTTTGAATTGTACTTTCTTTATTGGTGAGGGTCCTCAAAGTGTCTTCTAGATTCTGTGTGAGAGTTTGAATTGTATTTTCTTTATTGGCGAGGGTCCTCAAAGTGTCTTCTAAAGTTTGTGTGAGAGTTTGAATTGTACTTTCTTCATCCGATTGAGTCCTTTCCAAAATTACATGAGGGACATCTGTGTTTGGCACCACCTTAACAAATGTGCCAATTCCCGAGAAAACACTTGACAAAATAAATAGGACAAACCACGTATCAGCTAAAAACCTTGTGTTGCTTTTACAGACATTTTCACTCTTGCTTTTATACGTAATGTAAATCACGATGGCGTTGAAAGCCATAATTGTTAATAAGGAAAAAATTTTGAACACATTCCATATTAGTATTTTTTGTTTTACTTCGTTTAGTGTATTAGACGCGCTTATTAATGTCGATATAGCTATTAAGTAGATAATTGCGTTGGCGTAAAAAGTCTGGTGGTCTTCGGTGGCTTTCTCGCTTTTCTTAGCTATGGTGAGTAAAATCCCGGTAATGTTCAGAATGATAATATCAAGGAATAAAAAGGCCTTGTGCCAACTTCTAATTGCTTCGAACTTAGGCCAAGTTGACCAAAGTCCGCCTGCAAAATGTAATAAAAAAAATCAAAAAATTCCCTCATATATACACACACACACCTAGACAGCAAGGAAAAAAAAGGAATATTAGTATATTACCGATGTCTGGAAGAGTGAACCATGCCATTCTGAATTCGGCAATAGAGGAATGAGAAGATGAATTTGTAAGAGCAGAAGGATTGTTTGTTCCAATTTATATTTACCAAACGAAATATATAATGTTGGGGTGTTATTGATTTTCGTTTAGAAAATTCCGGTCAACCAGTGGAAGTCTCTGGCTCAAACCGAATTAGAACGGTATCGGCAAAAACCGAATTGTGGTCTTTACTGATTTTCGTTTAGTTTGTGTCTTGTGTAGGTGCGGTTTTTCGTGATGATAAAAGTTTGTTCCCTTTTTTATCCTCAAAAAATTCACTGATTGAGATTACACAATGGGAGGTATTGCACTGTTGGCAAGTAGCCAACCTGCTCAATCAAAAAACCAGAAAAGTTCCAAATTTAAACTTGGGATATCTGGGGAAAAGGAACAAAACAAACGGGGTACACCCAAAGCTTATGGAGAGACTTCACATACGGAGTGAAACTCCCCCTACCGACAAAACTCCTCCGTTCCTCTGGGTTTTTATTGACAAGGGGTTTTCATTGAATAGGTAAGTTTTTCTCCTTTCTTCATGTTTAAGAAAATCTTCTTTAAATTGTTTAAATCAGCAATGAAGAATTGCACGCCAAGTGTTTGAGAAAATGCATGTACATATTCTCGGTAATTAAAATTGGGTATCCGAGGGCAAGCCATATAGAAATAAGTGTTTGTGGAGTGTGGAGTATTAAATTCCAAATTTGAAGATGTTATGGCACCCATCCTACACATTGAAACTCAAGATTACTGGTTTTCACAGTTGCTCTGTTCCATTTGCTTTCTCCGAATCATCAGCTTTATGTCAATGTTTAATTTTGTCAGTGCTTTTTTAGAATCATCTGCTTTCTGTCAATGACTTTTTTTCATTGTTGATTGCGAAAAATTGCCAGTTAAGGAGAAAATCTGGTATGAGGAGCAGGAAAACGAGTTCCCAGTTCCTTCACAGAAATCACTCACATCTTTATGGTATGGGCAAATGCTTTCGTTTTAAGCCATTGCTATTGCTATTCACTATGGGAAAATAGTTGCAAATCTCTTCATACTTTTCTAAAGGGTATGAATACATAATGAAAGGAATATCAAAATATATAGAAGAAACTCCAGTAATGACTATCAAAATCCGTAAACAACTGACCTCCCTAGATTTGTATGCATATAATCCATAAACAACAGATGAAATGCGTGTACACACATTGTAGGGTTAGCCCACAAGTTTTAGGCAGAAAAAGGTAAACATGTCCATGTGAATAGCATGTCAAATACTTCAACAAAGCAAGGGCCCTCCTACTGTTAAGATAACACGTAAACATCCCCTTAGAAAAATGAAGTGATTGCATTTCATTTTTTAGTTTAATTTTGAAACAAACCCCAATATAAAGCGATGAATAGTGGCTATGTGCTCCATGGCAACATCTACTTGAACGATGACAAGAATGTGATGAAGCTTGGTTTACATGTTTTCAGGTACCACCTGTGCTACAGTCCTTACCCGTGCCATATCTGCTGAGGGATGCAAGTCAGTGGCAGCTGGAATGAATGCCATGGACATAAGACGTGGAATCACAATGGCAGTTGATGCGGTTGTGACTAACTTGAAGAGCAGAGCACGCATGACCAGTGCATCTGAAGAAATAGCTCAGGTTTGCTTTTTATAATGTGGCGATTTCTTCACGATTGATATGTTTTTATTTCAAAATGGTTAGGCTTTCATTCTGGCCACCATCGTTTCAACAACCAGATTCTCAGATTAAGGTAAATGTACGCATAAAGTTTCCTGAGCTTTGCACTTGTGTCTTAATTTTGAGGACCATTTCAGAGGCTTGAAGTTCATTTTGTTAAGTTGCTTAACTCAAGCTTATGCTGCTGTAGTCATATGCTTGTGTTGGACCCGCAGCACTTAATTAAGTGCTGTGTTTAATTAAAAAAAAAGAAGCAACAGTAAACTTGCTTTATTATAACAATTTTCTAGAACCGTTCTCTTAGCCATATTTTTTTCGTTGTTATCTTGCTCTCAGGTTTGATTTTCAGCATTTATGTGACCGCCACAGCATATTAGAATAATGAACTTGTTTTGGGGTCATATGGTCTTGCTCTCAGGTTTTTTGTTTGAAGAGATTGAGACAATGGTGTATTTGTATAAATTGTTTATTTTAAACTTATTTTGATATGAGTTCAGTATAAGAATCACTTCATGTGAGTTCAATGTAAGAATTACAAGTTAAGAATGAGAATATAAAAAATTAAAATAAATTGTCACAAATAATAGTACTTTTCTTGGCATTTTTGTATTATTATCGACGTTTGTTAATGAATTTTTATCGATGTTTTCAAAAATTTCACAAATGCATTTTAGGCATTTATACTTTTAAAAAAATTTGCAAATAAATTGCCAGCGTTCTTCAAAAACTTTTAGGGACGCTTTGAAAAATCCCACAATTACATTTCTGGTGTTTTCTAAAACGTGGGGAATATCCCGTGTCACGGGGGAATTGTAGTCAGAAAATCGTTCCCAGCGTTTTCTAAACGTTGGCAAATATGCCGGCAAGTTTTAGTGATGTTTTTAAACGCTGACAGCGGTACTAACAAAAATTTTCACAACCGCCAGAAACAATAAAAAATGACGGAAAAAACTTTCCCGACATTGTTGAGGCTTTTACTAGAATTTAACAAATGCCGAAAATTCTACCTTTTGTTGTAGTGCTTCTGATATGCAGGTTCATGCGGAAGCCATTCTATGTTATGCTCTACTCTACAGATGCTGTTCTGTTTCTTCTTCTTTGGCAGTTTGAGCACCTCATCAGTTACTTTTTGCTACTGGTTTTTTCCAATTGGGAGCATCTGCTGGTATGGTTGAGGAGATGCTTTTGCTGAGTTTGCGGGGTCTTGCTGCAACTTAATTTCTTCCTTGGTGGATTTTGATCTGGTTAAGGAATGAGGATTGTGATCTATGTTTTTGTTGGTTTTGAGTTCTTCTGCTATAGTTCGTTTTATTTTCTGTCCTAGTTTGTATTTTTAGGTGGCTTTGCTTAAATGTTCACATTAAAGCCCACTAACTTGTCTTTGTTAGATTTATTAATACGTTACTTGAATCTTAATTAATAAATTTTATGATTATAGGTACTTGTACTCAGTTGCACAAAATTAGAAGTTAAATCCGTTTAGAGGAGTCAATCGATGAAAAAAGGAAGAAAACTAGTTTTAA
>JABCMJ010071258.1:0-10254 GCA_014822125.1 Arbutus unedo
GGGTATTATGTATGATTGATGTTTAGTAAATGAATTTAGCTTTTGAAATATGAATATAGGAGTTTTTTTGGGTGCCCTACCCATGGTTGCATCCTGGATCCGCCACTGCCTGCATCACAATTTTGTGGAAAATAAGGTATGAGAATGAGAATGAGAATGAAATAAACCAAATGCCATTGCTTCAATCGTCACTCTCCCAAATGTTTCTCCACGCCCCTGTTTAGTGGATTATTAGTAGAGTCGTTGCATGAATGTTTCAAAACTAAACGTGTTTCAAAAAAAATATTTTATAGTTCGTTTGAACTCCTTTATGTGTGTCGTGTTGTTTGGATTTAATTCTCGAATATTTTTTTCTTAAAATTATCCGTTGAGTTTAAAAAATATTCCGAAATTAATCCCAAACTCGAAATTTTGAAATAAAATTTTGTTAATGAGAGAAAGTGATGTTGTGTTGTTTCATGTTTAAAGCCTAAGAAGAGGAATGCCAAAGCACAACACAGACCCCTCTTTCATCTTCTTGAAGTTTTTGAAACTACTCAAACCTTACTTATCTTTTAAAATATTATGCGGTTATTTTTTTTTTACTATTAAAATCAATCAAATGTCATTAGATAAGTTATTAATACTTCAAGTTCAATGTTTTTTTTTAAAAAAAATAAATTACAACATAATTCTTATCACGTACGAAATAATCTATGTTGAATTTTAAAGATTTTTTAATTTGAAACCAAAATTCGGATTGAGATTTTCATATTTGTCCATGTTCCGATTTTACCAAAATCTCAAAAATTTAATATAGATTGTTTCGAACGTGATAAGAGTTATACTATAATTTGTTTTGCCAAAAAATCATAACTTAATATTGCAATAACTTAATAAACGGAATTTTTGAAACCTAAGGGGAGGTCAGTGTATTAGTCAGAAACCTCAGGGGTGGTCAGTGTAGTTTACGTAAAGAAGAATTACCTGGGAATTTATGACATACACATCGGCGGCGGAGTAAATTGAGGCAACTCGTGTGGTTGCCGGAGTCCACAGCACCGACTGCGATAGGTTTGGATGCTGAGATAAATAGCTGAGCATTGCTTTGACGTAAGGAGTCTTATTGCTCTTAGACCCTACCGAACCAAAAAGCACTCTAAGTCTCTGTTCCTGCACTACTACTTCTTCCCTCTCAGTTACCACTCTTCTTGTGCTTTCATGGCTGTCAAACATCACAACACTCAGAATCATCAATACATTGTTCTGAATTGTTTTACATAGACTCGGATACAAGTGTCGAGTGTTAACTTATATTACAAAAAGACTCGGACACAAGTATCGGGTGTGGACTTATGTTTCAAAGATTCGGATACAGGATTCGGGGTGTGATGTTACAAGTCTCTGTGTAAGGATTGAGTTTGGTTTTGTAGTAGGCTAGACCAATGTCGTGTTGGACTTATGGTGTTCTTGCATTCTCGATCCATTATGCTTTATGATGGGTCAGATTGAAAGTGTAAGTGCAATCAATAACCACACACATAATATAGAATACAAAAATAGTAAAGATATCAACACAAGATTTGCGTGGTTTCTCAAAAATCGGGTACAATCATAGGAGCGGAGCGAGATTTGTTATTTGATATCAATGTTTAGGGTTTTTATAAGAGAGAGTATATATAGTCGTACTCTATCCCAACCCTAATTAGGGTTTTTATAGTCATGCTGTTGGAGCTGGGCCAGTTGAATCCGTGATGGGCCAAAAGTCTTGTTTCGCTCTGCTTCTGACTTGTGCCTAGAATTCCTCGGAACCTCTCCATATAAGCCACAAGTTCCAACAGAAAGATCATTCATGGTTCGGCCTTTTCTTTATCTGTCTTGGCCTAGCCATGTCAATTCAATTGTTGGCCGGACCAATGACTTGATGAGTTTGCATAATGTGCCACATGTCCACTTCTAAGTGCATGATCAGCATGTAGGCCGATTCTAAGTACTATGGTTGGCACATATGGGAGGTAGTTGTTGACGGCTTTCCTAAGGACATACTCTCGGCTTCTCCACCGAGGGCGTGGTGCTCGGCGTGGGTCGAGTATACCTGATACCTAACGTGGACGGTTATCTGTTAGGTCATAAGGGACTAACCGTTGCCAGACATGACAACATGGCTACCGTGATACTTGCACGTGGTATCCGCAATGGATTGGACAGCCCACAGTGTGACATTCTCTAGCCCGTGTTCCCTGACTGTCTTTAATAAAAGTTAAGATGACACTCATTTATCAGATACACACAAATTCATACACTCAGCCTTTTCAGTTGGTTCATTATGTTTTTTCAAAAATTAATTTAAACATCAAAGTGTCCTTCAATTATCTCTGACTAGTCAACACTACCAAATTCTTTAGCCCAGACAAAGAACTCAATGAGGATCTACATGGAGAAAATTCATTCCGGCTTCAAAGCTCCACAGTTTTATTTTTACTTCACTTCAGTGAATAATGTTTTCAATTTTTGTGTCAATTTAAAGATCTCAATTAGCTATTTAAATTGATTCAAATGCTTCTAAAAAAAATGCAAGAGTACTTTCTATTTTTCTATAAGTGAAAACAATGAGTTGAGCTCTCGCAATTAAATGATGAAATTGATCTATCAAGAATTAGTCGACATTCGATTAAAAATAATTCTAAAAGAATTGAAAAGAATGAGCCAGAATGATACCGAGAAAGTCCTTCAACCACCAAATGAGCTGATTCAAGAAGCAAGAGCTGGCCTTTCCCACCATTTGTGCTACTCAGAGACACCACAAGCATATCACCATCTTCCAAACCCATATCCTCCCTAACTGCATTTCTCAACATCTTCCTCTTCCCAATCATCTTTTCCGGGCCGGCCTGCGGGGAATTTAACGAACAAGAAATCCCTGCTGCAAAAGCAAGCTCGTCGTTGACGGAGAGGGGAACCACTGCAAGCTGAGAAGGATACAGCTTGATGTTTTCTTCTGCGCACCAAGAGACCCACTGTTTCGACTGTTACTCAGTGAGAAATACCAGCGTTTTGACTCGGTTGATAACGTGTTTTGACCTGTCGAAGTATTCCCGCCGGTTCTCCATTATCCACCATGCTATATGAGTTGACCCACCAGGGAAATGGGTTGTGTATTGTTCTGAATCCCATAACAAGGGTCAATCAAGTATGAATTTATAATACAAGAAATCAACAAAAACTAATTAATCCCTTTGTTTTGAAAAATAAAAAAGTAAATTTTTATTGCGATGTAATATGTTGGCCAGAAGAATACGATATGATACGGGTACAACGAGTTACAAATTTTGAAGTTTATCTTATCACTTCTAAAATCATGTTACACATGTTCACATAACCAAATGAGGAATTCGGAATAAGTTTATGATGACGTCGAAAACTAGACAGTGACCTTTCGAGTTTTTGCACACAAATCTTAAGATTAAGAGGTATTTAGCAGTAAAAAATCATCCAACGATCGAGTTAGATATCGAGAAAAAGAGTGTATGCAAGTATGTAGAAATTGAGTTGTAAACGTTTATTGGCCTTGATCCAACCGTCTTTCTTATAGAGTGAATGGTGAACAATTTAGGGAGCCTAATGGCCACCTATCGTGCTCCTTATTTTCTTGTTAGGAGGAGCGAGTCATTTACTTAGAACTTTTGTTTTCGGCATTCCAAGCCAGAAAAGATAATGTGTCCCGGCCACACCTTCGTAGTCTAGTCAGGCAAATAAAAATAAAAAGTCTCATTCTTACAAAATCTAAGCAAAGAATTCTTCTTTTCCTCACTGGTCGAGTTCAAGTTTTTCTAGTAAAAAAGAAAATATGATTCCCAATTCTTCAGACCTATTTCTATCCCATCCCTAAGCAAGAACTCGAGGTTGGGCAAAGAATTGACTTCTAATAAGATCAGGGGTTGTAGCATGTGTAAGGCTTCTTCCTCCAAAGTCACGAGATCGAATTTCACAAGAACCAATCACTACGAGCAACTGAAAATTTGTCCTATTGTTAATTTCATGACTCCAAGAACTAATCAATATTAAGTTAGAGGTAATTTCAAAATCGACTAAATACCTCGGCCTATCAAAAAGCACACTTGTTTGGTTCTGCCATAGGTTAGCCAGATGCACAAGAAAGACCTTTCAATCACTAAGGTAAAAACCCAACTTAGAGGCACACAGTAATACTGTATCTTGTTTCATCAATACACCATGCAACTTATAGCTAGAAGGTTCTTAAACCAGAGATTGATCAACTACTACCCTACACACTGCTTCGGGTCGAAAGCAAGAAGCAACGAATTAAAGAAACTTTAGTTTCAACAAAAAGCGTTAACCCGCTTTGTCACGTAGTTTTTTTTTTTATGGATAGTAAGCCATAACTAGTACCAAAAATGTTAGAAAATCTTCTCACCAATCCAAGACACGCAAACGGCTGATCCAGCAATAACAAGATCCGCCTTGGCGGCAGTTTTGAAGCTGACACTCGCTTTATCGTCAACCACTTTGATCTTTCTCCTCACTAGCTCCGGCATCAACCCACCCTTTTTGTTCAAAACCACCACAGAAACCATCGCCTCGCAGCTCAAAAGCTCCGTAGCCAACTCCACCATCGAAAGTGGAGCTCCGGTCATCGAAACCTCGTGGAATATCAACAAAACCTTCCTCGCCCATACAAGTCGCGCAAACTCCCCCTTCTTGCCACACCTTCCCGTTCTCGTCTCCTCGCAATTTTGCTCCAAAATTGTATCCTCTATCGAACCAAATGGACCCACAACCAATCCATAAGGAGTAATATTTCTCTTAGTGACATCAATATCATTCACCCTTTTCATTGAAACCGTGTCTTTATCGTATCCCCTTGCGACGATTGAAGAAGTTTTCTTCGAAATCGAGTCGGAATTTCGATCCCCATGAGCCCAAAGGGACTGCAAATAGAATCCAGCATAAGTCCAAAGAGTGATTAACAACAACTAGATGAGTAATCTGTTACCCTGAATCCACTCATCAGCACTTCTCCCTCTACTTCTCCCCTCCATTTTTCCATAGGACATAACCATTCAACTGGAGGTTGTAAGAACAAAAAAAAAATATAAGCTTCGTGGTAATATAATAATTAATTATTATTTTTAAAATCACCATACTTTCAGCGCCTGCAAATTATAATAATAAAAAAAAAAGAAATTTTGTTTGTTAAAGAACTGATTTCATTACGTATGAATCTCCAATCAGGATTCAATAGGTAGTTGAACAAATTAAATTTTTTAGAAATTATACTACTGAAGTCAGGAGCGGAACTATTTGGAGACCGAGACCCCTCCAAAAATTTTAAAATAAATTTTCAGGGAATAAGTTATTGATCAGGGGATAAGATAAGAGGGGTATTATTTTTTGAAGGTTGGCCAACATTGATGTGATATTTACAGAGAAGATAAAAAAGTAAATGGTTTGGATGAGGTATTAAAAAAAAGAATAAAATAGTACTTAATTTGGATGAAGGATAAAATTGGGGATAAAGTTGTTTTGTAGTTGTAATAAGGAAGATAGAATTATTCTTGGCGAATATCCGGAGATAACTTTTGGGCAGGAGGAGGGATGCCCAAAAATTACACCCCTCTATCCCTCTAATGGGATTTATTTTTGAAGGGATAAAAAATTATTCCCCTACATTTTTATTCTCGCAAACCATACTAAGCCATTTTATTCCCTCTAAAAATTATTTCCCTTTCTTATATCCCATTCAAACATTTTTAAATCAAACATTAAGGATGATGATTCATTTGGACAAGTGGAGCCACAAGCACAACTGAATCATGATTTTTTTATTTTGAATTTGGAGAAATTTTATTGGTTCAATTTCGAAAACGGTGAACTTTCCCTTAGAACACTGCTCTATTGAATTAAAGAATTTGAATATTGTCTCTATTATAAGGTGAAATTAGGAAGACAAACTTTATTTTGGGGAGCATAGTGACACATTCCTTTAAAGATGGTATTTTCAAGATTATTTATGCTCTCAGTCCAGAAAAAAAAAACGTGGGTGAGGGACATATTCAACCAAGATAATCGGATATAGGAGTTGCTATTTAGAAGGAAAAAGGAGAATCTGTTGTGTGCACAGCATGTTGTGCGCCAAAATAATGTCGTTTTAGTACATAAAATATTACCCGAATATTGTCCCAACAGTGTTTTGTACACCAAAATGATGTCATTTTGACACACGATAAGAACCCAAGTCCATTTAGAAGAAGCCTACGCTCCAAAGAAGAGGATAGCTTGGAAAGTCTCAAAGCTAAATTGTAGAATATTTCAGTATTCAGTCATGGGGAAGACAGTCTATGCTGGAAATGGGATCCTAAGGATAGCTTTTATGCTTTAAAATGTTTTTATGAGAAGTGGGAAGAGTCTTGTAATAATCAAAATTCAATTGGGCCTTATTCATTTGGAGAAATATCTGTCCATTAAAAGTGGATATATTTGTTTGGCAAGCAGTGCAGTGCAAAATTTCTACATTAAGTGGGCTCATTAGAAGAAATATATATATATATAATGGTTCTGGGAGATGAAGAAAGTGGAAATTGCCCTTGATGTTGGGACAGCACAGAATCAGCCATCTGTTGCTACACTGCAGATTCTATTGGATGATTTGGTCCAAATTTTTGGCTTGGTGGAGCTGAGACATCTCTTGAATGGCATTTAGCCAACTTCGATACCTATCAAGAAAACGGAATTTGATCTTTTTCTTTTAGTCGGAGTGGCTTTTCGCTTTTCCTTATGTGTCGAAACTGAATGAAAGTTTTTGTCTTTGCATTTGCATTTTCTCTAAGGCCTATTGAACTGACTTCTACTTAAGGTTATATTTATCCAGCCCAAGAGCACCTTTCGTTGGTCTAACCGCAATACCATTCACTCGCGTCACACTTGATTTCTTCTTCATCGGTTGGCAAGGAATGAAAAGGTTTTTAGAGGGAAGTTTTTGGAGTGTGAAGAAGCGTTGAGTTTATCAAAACCAAAGTAGCTTTTTTGGGTCAAATCTAAATTTAGATTGAAAGTATACACAATTAGTGATTTTAAAAGGAGCCGAATAAGAAAACTGAAGTGCAAGAGTGCTCAGTAGATTTGGGAAGGGTGGTTAATTTAGCTTCAAGTTTCCTGGAAATGGTGTTGTTGCTGCAAGGAGGATAAGGTGTTGTATTTTTGCAGTCTTTTGAAACACTATCCTTTCAATGTTGATAGGTCGACACTCAACTCAAGGATTTGGGACATTTTGTTATTCGGGATTTTTTATTATCGAGGCACAGCGGACGTTGAAATGACTTAACCATGCCAGGGGCTTTTATTTCTTCTCAAGAAGAAGATGGGGATAGAACCACACCTCGGGTTTTTGAAGAGTTTTTGGCTTGTTGATTTGCCTCTTGGTGACGGGAAACTAGCAAAGATTTCTTTTTCTTACGTACACCTTTGTCAAAACCAGTACCTCCTATATCACTCTGCTGTCTATCAAGCAGAGTTCGAAAAGGAGATAAATTCACCTCAAGTTTGATGAAGTTTACAAGTGGGAGATGATTGCTGCAAGAAGAAGTTTGTTTTGCCTCCCTTCTCAAAGGAGGAGAACAGCAAGAGAAGTAACCTTACAAAATGAACCAGTGATTTAATCCATACATGATGTTCGGCTTCTCGAGTTTGTTGCATACATGAAAAACCATACTGATTGAATATCGAGATTGTCAGACTTTTAGAATATGGGAAGGAGCAAATCCAAACCAACACTTTTCTTTTCTATTAGGAAGAAGATGAACATCAATTATTTTTTTGTTATTTCTCTGAGCTTCAAATCCAGAGAAAAAATTTACAGATTTAACTAAAAACAACTAACTTCATGAGGTAAAATATAGCTTGGCAACCGAGGAGTACCACACTTTCAAACCCTTGCAGCAACCTCAAAAACTCCAACCAGTAAAAAAGAATGAAAAATTTCTATGGTAGTAAGTGTTACTTGATTCTCATGCATCTGAATAGAACCTCTGCAAATTTCTTGTACATATGCCGCTTCAGGTACATCTTTTCTACTTTTTCTTTTCCCCTCGTCCCCATTTCCTGCCGTGCTAAAGGATTCTTAAGAAAAAATTGAAGATTCTCTGAAAGAACTTGAGCTCCTGGGTGCCCCAGAGGATGGAGAAGACCCGTTCCGTTATGCTCAACAATATCTTTTGTGCCGCCAGCATCTGTTCCTAAGACCTGCACCGCAAATTTTGGGAAACCATTGGACTCCTCGTGTCATGTTTTTTGAACTCTATGCGACATCTAGAGCCAAATGGAATGGTTTATCAATACTCCTACTCCTACATGTTCAGCTCCTTTCCATAATGCTTCAGGCATGCAGCAATTGTAAATTCAGTTTGCAATACCCAAAATAGTTGACGAAGGTTCATAACCAGTTGATGATAAAATTCAGAATTAAACACAAGCAATTTTTTCATGTGAAGGCTGAAGACAGAATTACAAAAGAAACTATGACTTCCAATTATGACGTTATCCAATGACGAGGATGAGATAAATAAGAAAAGTTGAGTTGGTTGTTATACCGGTAAACCAAATGCCATTGCTTCAATAGTCACTCTCCCAAATGTTTCTCCAAGCCCCTGTACAGTCATTTATTAGTACAGTGGTTGCAGGAATGTAGAGTAATACTAGGGTGGAGAAGTACGTGTAAAAAGGAAAAATAATGTTCATTTTAGCATGGATTGCATGTATATCAACTCTATTTTACTTGTTCGAAAACACCTCATAACCTTCCTAACGACAGAGATGGAAACAAATAAGGCTCCAGCAGAAATCACCTCTGCAACGGATATTGATACAGCACTTACAGTCAGTTCATATGACACTTCACAAAGGCTGGCGTGGCTCTCTGTCCTATGTCTCGCATGATTATTTGTTTCCCGGAATAACCTAGTTTCAACAGTCTGATTCTGATGATTTCATTTCCTGAATGATTCTAGCCTAGCAGATAGATTTCACCCTCTGTCTCCCCTTGGAAATCCAAAAGCACAATCAAAGCCTCATTTTTCAAAACCATGGGTTTTTCTTATGACCCCATCGAACTTGTGAAGTAGACCATAAAACTAATATGAGCATCGCAGCTCGAGTTAAGAACTGCCCTACGAATAAAGACAAAATGTGACGAAGAATCCTATTTAATATTCCCGCTAAGACAAGGTAAAATACACTAAAATTCATTGTGAGGACATGCATTTGGCGTGCTGTAGTTATGCTGTGACTTGTGAGTATTACATCGTTCACAAAAGGTAGTAGATTAATCTGGTCACAAAGTGATCTTTAGAAGAAGAAAACAAAGTTACAAAGAATAAGATGGCAAAGTGTAGTTCAAGATTGGAAATTGTGGAACAAAAAAGAAGGGAAAGCATAGATAAAAAGGTAGACAAACAACACATGAAACAAAATAGAAAACGATGCAGCGGTATGTTAATACCTAAGCAGATTGAATTACTTCCAGACACTAACATGCGAAAAGATTCATTCACCTGAACCGTAGGCCTGCTTATTAGCCGGACTAAATGCCCGGACTAGCTATTGGTCCGGAGTGTATATCCGGACCACTCTAGTCAGGTATTTGGTTGGTGGAGAAGACCTCAGATTTTGGATTGCCCCCAGACTACCACATACCCCTTCCACCGGGGCTAAATTTGGCATCTCCTCTCTTAATTATGATAATGCCACTGTCATTTACAAAAATACCATTATTCATCCATATTTCCTTACCCAAACAAACCCTGTATAATTAATACCCCTTATATAATTCCCCCTTCTAGTCTATACCCCCTCCGATTATGCCCCTATATACCCCTCCAAAACTTATGCCGCTAACAGGCGGACCGTTAGGTGGAAAAACTACCATCACCTGCAGCCATGATGGAAAATGTTCCAATTGCTGTTGCATTTTATTTTTTTGGGTCTTTGCCAATAGAAGATAGACATGAGCCTAATGACACCTACTCCATGGTGCCACTTCCATGCTTGAATATATGGAGGGTATCTCAAGTATTGCTGAATGCTTGTTTACGTGCAAAGTAATTCCTTGAAGAACCTTGAAGTAGTGATATAGGAGGATAGCATGAAAAGAAAAAAGAAAAAAAATACTACTACACGATTTAATCAAATAGCTACACGTACGCATTGAAGATCAAAATGTAGATTTGAGCTGACTATTAGACGTATGAAGATTTGAGAGAT
>JABCMJ010071286.1:0-11553 GCA_014822125.1 Arbutus unedo
AGACACATCTGTGTCCGAATATACACGAATAATTTGTGTTCCTATAATAAAATTTGGGTACATATTTTTACACATTTAAGTTTACACAATAGATAGATAGAGCGCCAACATCAACAACATTAGAAATAATAACTATAATCGAATTCAGATCAAAACTCAATGAACTTCTGTAGGGAGACTTTCTCCTATAGAAGTAAAGAAAATTTATACATAAAAAAACAGAAGAAGCAAAGAAGCTCTGCCATGGACAATCACTATTCTTTTCACCTAAATTGTAATCATATCTAACGGATGATTCAGCTTAATTTGTACCTGAACCCAATGATATAAAATATAAAAGTGCAAGACTAAAAAGTAAAAACTCATATAAAATATATATGAATATATATGTATATTTACATCTAAATAAATAAGATTACAAATATTCATAATGATTGATTTCAAATCCCATCAGTTTGATTTTCGGTCAAATAATATATAAAAACAAACGACAAATTGAAATTTGTCGATTTTTCAAAAGAACAAGTATTTTTTGTGCATAAATTCAATGCATACGTGTTCGGAATTAGATAAACTTGAATCATACTATTTTAAAAAAAATTACTTGCATCAAATAATTATATATTTATAGACTTTTAATTTTAAAAAGGATTCATTAAAAATTAAACATGAGGTTAAAAAATCATTAAAAACTGTACTATTTGGTGGGAAGAGACTAGATATCCATCGATATAGTACACGCGCCAGCTTGAGGCATGGACTTGTACAAATCTGGTGCACAGGTGTCCCCAAATCTCCGAATTCCTTCGAAATCCACTCTCTACTAAAAGCGACTGCCTAACTGCAGACTTCTTACATAGAGAGAGAGAGAGAGAGAGAGAGAGAGATGGGTCCATGTCCATGGCTGCGGAAAGCTAGCTAGCTAGCTAGCTCATTAATGGTAGAGTTCTAGTTTAACTTCAATGCCAATCAATATCTGAGCTCAAATTTTGATCTCTCTTTAAAAACGCCTATTTTTCTTAACATTTTGCTTCAATCTTTCTCACTCAACTTTCTCCTTTTTGATTGTGCTTCGTTTGGGTTTCAGGAATGCTAGCTTCTGTATCTCAAGGCCTATTGTTGTTCAGGTATTTCCCAGATCTGATGCACATTGCCCTCAAATCCACCTAATTTTTACCTTACACGTACATCCGGACAAAATATATCCGCAAATTTGCATTCTCCATTTCCCAGATCTTGAGAAGTTTAAGTTTTTTTCCCTTGTTAATTTACGCTCGTTTTTTTGTTTTGTTTTTTTTCATTGGGTTGATTTGTTTGCTTAAAATTTTATTGTAGTTGTAAATTGTACTTCTGGTTACTTTTTAGTGATCTGTAGACTTTGGAAAGTTAATTAAGGAAGAATGTAGCTGGGTTGTAGGAATGGTTATGGTCATCTCCCTTTATCATGAGCCCAAGATTAATGATGTTCATCTAGCATCTTAATGCAGGCTAATGTATTAATGCCCAGCTGATGCAAAAATAAGGCCCCTCTTGCCAAAATTATTCGGTATTAACGTTAGTGTCTTTTTTGTATTTTTTCTCAATTTTTGTCAAGTTTGCGCTAAAATTTTCAAATTAATTGTTTGTCTTGACAAAAAGAATCTAAAAAGAAAAAAATACGAGGAAAAGCTCCAAAAAGTTCACTAAAGAACTTTTTTTCATAAAAAAACTGTTTTTTTTTTTTGGGTGTCTTTAGCGTTGTCATACTTGAAATTTTTCCAATTTTGGCCCATTTTTTTGAACTTTTTTTTATTTTTCTTGTCGAGACTTTCGAGAAAGCGCAAAAATTGACGTAATTATAGAAAAATTACGAAATACCATACAATACCGACTATCTTTCACAAAAAATAATTTAGTCCAAACTTAGCCTAATTTGTGTAGTGAGTTATTGGGTTCTGAAATATCATTTCCATGTCTGTCTCGATGGAAAATGTTTTCCTTTGAGAAAAAAAGTACTTCCCACAGAGAATGGTTTAGTGTCTTTAGTTGAAACCTTAAAATGATGGTGCTAGTAGCTCTGGTAGTGATGGTGGTGGGTATCGTGGTTGTGGTCGTGGTTTAGTGTGGTGTGGTGGAAAACTTTTTCGGCCAAAATACCCTCATTTTCTGTTGACCACAGCAGATATTATTTCCTTTTACTTCCATTTCCCATTTTTTTAGAAAATATGTAAAATGTAATTGGGTTAATGGATAAAATACAAAAGGATAATCATGTTTTGATGGTTTATTACATGTTCTGCCGAAGTTGTGATTGGTCATCATTTGAAGATTTGAGGACCTGAGGTAATTTGTAATTTTCCACTTTTTAGCTACTTTCACTTGAGTACTTTATGCTAAATATTTACTGCTAAGTACCACTTGTTTCTTTGTTTCACTTTTCTCTTCCCTCTTCTGTCCTTTACTTGTTTTGCCTTGTGATTATGTATTTTGAGATATAAATTTGCTTTGAACTTTGCAGCGTCAGTTTCCACTGCTTTCAGAGTAACCTTTGAGTGATGGGGAAATCTCCAGGGAAATGGATCAAGACTGTTCTTTTTGGGAAGAAGTCATCGAAGTCAAGTTTTCCAAAAGTAAGCGAGGTTTTATTATGCATTTCGTAGTGTTGGTCCTATTTACTTTCCGCAGCTTTTCTTGATTGTCAGAATAGGCAGTGTGCACATATCGACAAGAGTGATTTGTTATTATGTCCTATTTGCCTTTGAAGGACTAATCTGTGATTCTTTTTGTCATGCATAGTTCTTTATGGGATCCAGACTTGGGGTTGTAAGATAGAAAAAGTGTTTAGGGTTTGTTAATTACTCCCAAATACATAATGAATACATAGAGAAAGATTGAGTACAAAGGGAAAGGACTAAGCTACCCTCATGCCCTATTACTAAACATTAAAACACACACCCACACACATACATATAACACAGAGGTGATGTAGGATTAGTGGACATGTGGAAGAGTAGATCACTGTTCCACAAGCTGTAACAGCGAATATGATGTTGAGAAGTTGTAGGTGCTATACAGGACTGATCAAATTCGACTAAACATTGGTAGCATATCAAGTTTGGGTGTTGTCAGAAGGGGAAACTTTAACAGCATTGGTTCAATGTCATTAGCGTTGTAGGATATACAAAATAGAGGAAGTAGCAGAGAAGCCGAGCATCATATATGTTTCCTCGGGTATCACAAATACCACTTAGCATTCTTATGTAAGCTTGTTAGCAATCTCAGTAGATCTTGTACTTGATAGCTGTGAATGGTTGTCTCATTGTACTATTAAAACTTGTAGAAACATATTAAAAACTCTGTAATATAGTAACCAATGATGCAAAACCCAGTCAATGCCGTACAAAATGTTCTTACACCTTGATTGTAGAGAGCTTAAACAGAAACATACTAGCATAATAGCATTGATGAGGAAGTTCTACTCAACACAAGCTAAAACTTCATATTAGAGGGTGCAAAATGAGCTGTGCCTGTAAACTAGATCAAATGCGCATAAGTTGCTTTTCTTAAAGTTTTTCGTGGTTAGTGACAGGCTTGAAGTTTTTTAGGTCATCACATCACTTCGGCAATTTTACCCTTCTTCTAGTTATTCTGTTGCATTACAGTACTTTGACTGCTATTTCTTGAAGTTTATTCTTTCACTGCTTAGCTTTAGCTCAAAAAAAGTGGGTGACTTTGTATTGTTCTCTTGCTTACAATTGTAAGCAGTAATGAGTTTAACTTCTGATTTTTGGTACTCATCCTTTGTGCAGAATGCTGGAATTGAAGAAAAGGCGCCCTCTGATCCTTATGTGATCTCAGATCTGCCAGCTCAGACCACCTATAGATGTGATGACAACAAAGAGTTGGAAAGGGGTATCAGTGCCAACTTATCGTGTGATGCAGTGTTATTGCCTGGACAGCAAGTAGCAGATACAGAAAATACTGTGGGGTCAAACTTGGAGAACAATGCCGAGATCATCCGGCAACAGCAAGCTGCCACAAAGGCACAATCGGCTTTTAGGGGCTACTTGGTAATATACTGGTGTCTGCTTGCACGCATGCTCGCGTGTGATGCATAACGTTTTGCATTTTATCTTAGAGACTTCATTTTTTAGGGAAATAGTGAGGCTGAGTCCAATATTCTTTCCGATATCATTTATTATTTTGTGTCCATATATCATCTCAAATTCCCACATCATCATTTAACGGGGTGACTATATTTTTTCTTATGAAACTAGTTCTCACGCTTTATAGTATGAAACAGGTGACAAATACATTATGTTATATTGTTAGGTTCGAACTTCGAAGTAAGATAAATATACAGTTCTCGCGTTCTTCCAAAACTGTTGTTGACCTTCTAATTTAAATGGCCACCGTCAAAATTCTAAAGCCTGTTCCTTGAGAACGGTTTAAGTTTAGGTATATTAGCAAATTTTACTTAGGTGTCTTGTAGATGTGTTGTTTTCTCCTGTTAACGTATACAAGCTAATTTACCGTAAGCTTAGTTATGTGATTTGGATGAACGATTGCATGAAGTTAAAACCATTCTAGTTGTATTCTCTTATTAATTCCTTGATTTTGTAGTACCATTTTTTCTTTGACTTCCTATGATTGGTTTGCGATTATGTTGAAGATCTTGATGAACTCAAAACCTTGCTATTTTAGATGTTATTTTGTTGATTTATTATCTAATAGTGTTGGGATTTTTTACAGCACCCTATCAATGAAAAACCTGTGTAGTTTATGCGTCGCTGATGCAAGTTTGAACATCCACTGCCATTGCTTCTCCTTTAGATTGTCTCTTATCATGTGTTTGGAATTAAGTGGGGAATGCTAATTTACTGTTTACATTTCTATCTATAAAGGCTCGCCGGGCATTTCGGGCCCTCAAGGGCATCATAAGGCTGCAAGCACTTATACGTGGACATTTGGTTAGGAGACAGGCTGTTGCTACTTGTCGTTGCATGCAAGCGATCATTAAGTTTCAGGCACTAGCTCGTGGCCGGAAAGTCAGGCTTTCTGAAGTTGGGATTGAAGTGCTTAAAAAGTGCAGATCTGGAGAGTTCATGGTAAGGACATCCAACTTCAGCTTTTGCATCCATAGGTCCTGCTTCCTCGTTATTTTTCAATTATCTTGTCTTTCTGTTATTTCTATATTCTCTCTTCTCACATCCTTCTCGATGCTTCTATATTTGAATTTTTGGTTGTCCTTTGTGATGTCCTTTCATTCCTCATATTTTAGGTGGCAATTGCAGAATAGGACGAGTTCATCTGTATAATAGTCACTATATATTTCATTGCGTGATGAGACTTATCAATACTATTTTGACATTGTATTCCTATTTTGCAGCATTTTCCTGCGTCAAAATTAGGTATCATGTTGTTAGTCAACCTCAGTCATCTTACTCTTGTCCTTTCAAACTTCCTGGCCAATTTACAATCCTCAACTCAATCTAAATCACTTCTTATGCTTTAAGAGACTATCTCCAACTTCTTTTCTTTTTCTTGATTGCTGCCATCTCAATCTTCTTACGAGTAGGTGTTCAATTTGAGCCCTATTGACATTACACAATAATGCAAGTTTTCAATCCCAACTGCTTGATATTCGATATAGAGTGATAGATTAGCAGAGGCAAAGTACTGATTTATTGCAAAAGATAATATAATAGTAATATGAGACTAAGATGGTTTATATATGCTAGCCCTGTTGACTTTGGGAAACCCTAATACGACTAAAAGACTACACTACCCTTACAATGAATGATAAATAACGGAGCTACTAAATACTGCACTCCTGTTATTTGCTGTCCAAATTTCAGTGTTGAAGTATAAAGTGTTTGGCCTACTGGTTGGGCTTTTGTACTCCAGTTCATAAGGTCAAGGTTTCAATCCCACCTGTGCCCATTCCCCTCTCTCCTAGGATGGGTCAGAGTAGGTAATTTTAATGTCAATGAAATTTCAGTTTAAGAACGTTGTTAAAAATGTTGCATTATTGAACAATTGTTCTGTTTTTTGTGCCATTGTTCTCTGATAAAGCCTCTTTCCTCTTACTATCTTTTGATGTTTTCTGTTTTTATGTTTAATGGTGTTCCACTAATTCAATTTTTTTATGCTTCGGCAGGAACGTGAACAGGCGGACATGATAGCCGTAAATCCATTTTCTTTGTCAGAGAAGCAATCAAGAAATGCTTTTATTAGAAAGGTATCTTCTACTTTTTTGGTACCTTGACTATGTAAGCTGTCTTTTTGTCTGGTTGAGTATAGCTCTAAAATGACCATTTACAAATGTTGCTATTTGACTTTCTTTTTGTAAAGAAGAGATTATCCTTGATGCGTTGGTTATCTCAACGCAGCTTATGGATTATTGCCATTTTTCATCTTTCTTTCTGTGTCGGGTGGCTAGTAGTTATATTGGTGTTGACCAGTCCAAGAAATCCATATGGATACTTCAAAAAGATGCTTCATGCTTGTAATGGCTATGGTTGGCCCTTACCTGTACAGGGCCAGGACAAACCAGCTTTGCTAACGAACATTTGGTACTTTTAAAATGTTTATTTATAAGCTCATGTCTACACCCTTAATGGTTTTGAACTAAAGGATTTAATTTTACTTGGCGACATGAATTGGCATTTGACACGGTGTTGCTTGTTTTAGCTTGTTGCTTCACTGCCTACTGTTATGCCTCTGAGCCTCCAGTATGATCAAGTTGAACCGAATTCAGTTTGGAACTGGCTAGAGCGTTGGTCATCATCCCGATCCTGGGAACCACTTCCAAAAAAGAGTCTCAAATCAAAGCTCAAGAAAAAGCAAATAAACAAGAAAACTACTGAAAGAGAACCAGTAAGGCCAAAAAAAGGTGTACAGAGAGTCCCTGCAGTGAATAATGACAGTACCTTGTTAAATTCCTCTTCTGAACATGGAAAACCCAAACGCAACCAGAAAAAAACTCGGACCCATCAGACGGAACCTGTCAGAGAACACACTCAGAATGAGTTTGATAGAGTTGACCACAAATTGAGAAAAGTATCGCTGTCAGCTGAGGAGGTTTCTGATCACAAGACAGAAGTTGTAACTGAAACGCAGGGAATGGATAATTCCTTAGAGAAAACCTGTGGTCTGACTGTCGTAGTTTCTGTACAGCCTGTGGTCGAAGAACCACCTGCAAAGGAATTGACAGTGGATGAAACAGTTGAAATGCTGCATAGTTATCAACCTGCTGCTGAACAACTGTCTTCTCAAAGTGGTGAAAAGGTCATGAACAGAGAGAAGATAAATGAGGAATTAAGTACCAAGGACGATCAGACTAGTGAGAAACAGATAGCCCCAGGGAGGAAATCTTTCTCAGCAAAGCAGGAGTATCCTGAGAATGTTTCACAAAACACTGCAAACTTGCCAAGTTATATGCAAGTGACTGAATCTGCAAAGGCAAAGCTTCGAGCACAAGCAATGCTTAGGGTTGGTCAAGATGGGGCTGAGAATGGATTGGATAGGCGGCATTCTTTGCCATCCTCTATAAATGGGAAATTGAGCTCACTTTCACCTCGGGTTCAGAGGGCAGTACAATCAAATGGCAAAGGAGGAAGTAGAAGTGATAAGTCACTACTGTCGTCTAGAGATGGTAAGGCTAACCTCGAAATTTACTGCACCTTACTTTGTACCTTCTGTCATCGGGTTCGTATTATTTGTTCACAACTGCTAATCTTAAAATTAAAAGCGATAGTAAATGGTTCTAGTGCGTGCCAATCTTGTGTTACTGTTTTATATTAGTATATTACAAAGACAAATGTTTGTTGGATGATATAAGATGGATATATTTTACATATGCAAATGTATATATGTACGTGTATGTGTACTTGTACATTTATATGTGTATGATTTTACTGTTTTTTAGTTTAACTGCTTAAGTTTCTTGATTGAACAAGCATAATCTCTCAAAGTGAGTTACTTGATAAACTAATTACAGATTGTGAAATAGTACACAGTACACACTGTTTCCTTTTCATAAAATCATTTTCCTTACCCTTATTACTTTTCTGATAAGTAACTAAAATCATAGAAAGCATACTTATGTCATTTATCTGCATTTTCTAACTGTTTTTGACCTAGGAAAATGTCTGTGTGAGGGAGTTTTGATTATCTGAATGATATTTCTTTCAACCCTATATTCCAGAGAAGGTGCTGCAGCCAGGATGGAGGAGATAAGAGTGTGATATGCTGCCTTCCAAACATAATGGAGTTAGATGGTGACAATTATGACTGCTTTGTTCCGGCTGTTCTCATGATTCTGTTGTGGAGTAAAATTGACAAATAACACTGGTTTCATGTTTGATGTAAGTTTGTGTTTTCCATGGTTTCTTTGGTGTTTTATGTCGATCTACAAGGGAATGTATAGTCATATACTTACAAGTGTGTGTTGGCTTGTTTGCCTTATTCGTTTATTTGTTTTTCTTGTGGTAACGATTTACGACGTGATAAACCTTGAACTTGCTTGACAAACATTGTGTGTCTACAAATTCGATAGTCAGCTCATCTTTTACAGGTCTTTTGACATTTTTATCGCAACCTGGGGGTAGGTCATGTTTATAGGGTACGGTTTTGATACCCATGAGGATAGCGTGTTTTTTTTTAAATGGGGGATCTTGTGCGCACATCAGGGTGTGTTGTGCGTCAAAACGACACTACTTTGGTCAACAAAATGCTTCCCATATACTGTTTAAATTCTGTCTCACCATTTGGGCAGCATTTTGACAGCCAAAACGGCATCGTTTTAACACGCAAATAACAAGGTTTCTGCGTCTATTTTCTTTGCAGCTTGTCATGCCAGCTTTTCATTTCAAAAGCTTTTACTTTTTGAAGTGAGCAATGTTGTTCTAATGTGACCTGGTGGTCACATATTCGCGTACCGAAAAACAAAAAATAAAAATTCAAAAGAAGAAGTTCGACACGAAAAGAGGCTGTTTCAAAAGGACTTGGGATAATTTAGTTAAAATTACATTAATGGAGTATTCACTTGCTTAATTTACTCTTGTTTGGATCCATTTCTGGAAGGGGCCAAAGTTTGACTTTACTAAACTAATCGAAAAAGGTGAGCACTCCGCTTGAGCCTTTTTTGGCGGAGTCGCATCTTGTTGGGTGGGACCGAGAGAAAGAAAGGACTCATAGTTTGGAACTAGATTTACTACTAATTGAGATTACGTATATTCAACCCTTCTTCAAACGAGAGCTTTAGATTCTAGCGAGAACTTCACTTAGTTTTCTACATACGAGAAACTTCACAACTTGCCTATTATACCCGATTTTGAAATCCATGCAAACTAAGTAAATTCTATGGAATTTTTTTCAAGAACCCTTGCTTTGGGGTGGTTTCTCTGCAGACAATGCCACCATCGTAACTACTTCCAAGTCAAATTACTATTGTCCCAAATTAAAAACCCAATCTAAAAATTCTCAAGAGAAAGGGGTAGTCCAATTGGTAGGACACGTCTTTATCATAATTAAGTTTTAGGTTTCTAATATCACCAATTACTTGGCTCATAAACTCCACAATTCATCTCCTCTCATCTTTATGACCTACGACCTATTTGTTAGGGGTTACATAAAGAATCCAATATTATCACCTCGACTATGGCCATACGGGTATTTTATATCCAAGGTTTGACCAAATGTAATCATCCTGAACATGGCTTTTCAAATTTGTCATATTCGGATTTTTACTTCCTTGTAGATATCCAAGGGACCATTTTATCACTTTGAAGGGAGATAAAAATTATCTTACGTCTTATCTTATTCATATATATCCCTATTCTATATCTCTTCTATTTACACAAATAATATTATTAATTACAAGAATGCCTTTATTAATTATAAAAATATCATCCACCTACTCATATTTACTACTAGTGGCGGGTATTTACGCGTTGCGTGTGCAGACAATAAGAACATAGAAGAAAATAAAAACCCAAAATTATGGACCCAACCTGCATGATGGAGGAAGCGAGGAAAGTGTATTTTTAAAACCGTTTTTTTGTAGTCATGCATTTTTTTAAAACATTAATTGTACATAATTACCCCATAGTTATGTGAGGCACTAAGTGTAAGTCTGAAAATATCCTTTTTGGTAGTGATTTTTTTGGGAAATTAATAGCGTGAACCAGCTTTAAAAAAGTGTTCACACCAAAAAAGATATTCCTTTTATAATAGTATAGATAGATATCATCTTTCCTCAAAAAAAATACTCAAACAAACTCTTTATAACTATTTACCCCTATGTGATAAATTTTATTTTTTACTATATCTCCTTTCTTATTATATTTACTATATCATTTCTAGAATTTTGGCCGCGGACAAAAAGACAGTTAATATCCGGTTCCAGACATAGAGTCCAGTCGCAAATAAAAAGTCATGGACTAGACTCTTATATAGTATGGTGGGCTAGAGTCCAAAATGGGTTCCAGCCCAATATGTTATGGTTGGAATTAGCCCACCCTGACCAATCTCCTCTTTCGCGCCATACCGAAGGATATGCACACCGTCTATATATACATAACCCACCCCTTGTTCTTTCTCTCTGTCTCGCTCTCGCCGAGTGTTTATGCTCTGCATCGTTAGAGGTTTGGAAAAATGGCAGACGGTCACTTGTTCAACAGCATCTCCCTCGGAGGCCGTGGTGGCACTGTGAGTTCTCCCTCCCTCTCTATAGCAATCGGAGTTCGATTCTTAGTTAACCTAGTTCTCGTTCGCTTGTAGTGGTTTCTACTTTGAGCTCTTATTTTTAGGTTGTTGAAACCCTAATCGTAATTTTTTTGGAAACTTCATTTGAAATGCGTCTTGAAGACCTAGTTTTCGACCTGTTTATTCAAATTCTCGTTGTTTTTTTGTTTTTTAGGGTTATTAGTGTGAAAAATTCCTCATTTGTACAGTTGGTAGAGATTAGCGTTCTGATTCTGATTACTCCCCAATTTTCTTTTCTTTTCGGCAAAAATGGGAAGGATTCCTCTTTGTACGATTTCTGAACAGTTTTATTTTGTTCATTCTTCAACGAGTAATGCTAGGGAGTTGAGATATTTTTTTTCTTTTAAATTCAAGCTCGCTATGTTTCGTTCATCATTGTTGGAACTGTTAAAAATAGGAGTATATGATCTCCCTTCAAATTTCCAATTTTCCATTTCCTGACTTAACAAACGAACTAAAATTTTATTTTCTACCACTTCTGCTAATTCCATATGCGGTCTTGGTTTTTTTAGGGTTTTGGGTTTTGTTTGCTCTGATTTTTTGGTCTTTGTCGAACAACCTCTTGAAATTCATTAATGCACGCATAAAGTGTAACCCGTGTGGATTATTGTGGTTTTGAGAATGGACAACCTGACTTGCTTGTGTTGTGACATGCAGAATCCTGGGCAACTTAGGGTTCACTCAGGCGGTATATTGTGGAAAAAACAAGGGGGTGGAAAAGCTGTGGAAGTTGATATTGCTGATGTTGTTGCCCTAACCTGGATGAAGGTGCCCCGGACTAACCAACTTGGGGTTAAAATTAAG
>JABCMJ010071300.1:0-13578 GCA_014822125.1 Arbutus unedo
AAAAAAATTATACAATATCTGTTGTCCTTAATAAAAATAATAATTTAATCTAAACTCAAACCTAACACTTATGTATTTTCATGTTATTCTCTTTCCATCAGTAAGTGGGGTGACAAGAACGAGAAATGTTGTAACTCTGCTTGCCGATGAAAAGAGAATAATATAAAAATGTAGAAGTTTGGACCAAAGAAAATAAAAAGAATACCATGTTAAGTTGAATTTGGACTAAATCATTTTCCTATTAAATACAATAGATATCATTTAATATTTTGTAAATGTTTTTACCAAATATTATGTTGTTTGATATCATTTAAGTTGAATACCATGTTAGGTATTGTTGCGATTATATACATGTAGTTATTAGGAGTGAAATCGGTTCGATTTGATAAAAAAAATTGGACCAAATCGGTAATTTCGATTTTAAGTTTTGTAAATCGAAACAAAACTGGACTATTTCGGTTTGGTTTCGGTCCGATTTTCGGTTTTGTTGGATTTGGATCCAAAATTTAAAAAACTTCTAAAAAATTAAGAGGTTCGTAAAAATTAAGAGGTTCGTGTCAAATAGATAAAGTCGGGATTAATTTTTATTTTAATATCGGTTTTCAATTTGATTAGGCTTAAACCCAAGTTAAAAAAACTTTAAAAACTAAGTCTAGTAAAGTTAATATATAAAATTTAAATCATAGCAAAATTAAAGCCCCGTAAAAAATTAAATTAAAGAAACTAGTTTAAGACTTAAAAAAGCATGTATGAATCTCAGCTTTTTATATTTTTTAGAGTTTAGTGTAGGAATCGGTTCGGTTTGATTTACTGGTTTAAACTTTCACCCCTAGCAATTACTAAATAAGGCTATTTATATGAACTCAGGCCTCGTTAGATTCGCGGATTAAAATTGGTGGGATTAATAGTCCTAAGATTATTTGTCCTAATAATGTTTTAATACCAATCAAACTTAATCTCATGTGTTGATTTGGATTGGGTATTTTCAAGATATTCCACTCGGATGTCTAGGATTTTGAGCAGAGATATTTTGTTGATTGTGTGGATAAAGTATGTAGCGGTGGCGTGGTGGTGGTCGGAAGTGAAGGTGTGGCAGTGGTGGTGGTAGTGATAGTTGGAATCGGTGGCGGTGGTGGTCAAAGGCGACGGCAGTGGCAGTGGCGGTGGTGATGACAATGGTGGCGGTGGTTGGAGGTGACAGTGGCTATGGTGGTTGGAGGTGCTAGTGGCAATTGTGGTCGGAAGCGGTGGTGATAGCGGTGACAGCAGCGTGGTGGTGGTGGTTGGAGGAGGCGGTGACGGTAGTGGTGGCAGTTGGAGGCGATGGAGTAATGGTTAGTATAGACGGGATTACATAGTTCTACCCCTCCCCTAGGATTAAATAGTATCCTACATATAGATATTACAATAATTCCTGAATTATTTATCCCAGTTCAGTTATAAGGAACCAAATGTGAAATTGCGCAAGATTAAGTACAAATAGTCCAATCTTACACTCTTAATCTGTGAATTAAACATGACCTATTGCATCGAACGAGTACTAACACATTTTTATTGAAATGTTATAATGGCCTATCCAAGGAATATTTAATTCGTGGCAATCCTTCTTACACCAAGAATAATTACTGAATAAAGACAAAATGTTTTTAAATAACGTAAAATATTGAGTTTATTGAGGGTGTTTGGGAGAGATTTTTTGGGTATTTTTGAATTTTGAAATTCTTATTTTAAAATTTTAGATTCTGAAAATTCATAATCAGAATCTGTGAAGTGTTTGGTAAAATTGTGTAAAATAAATTATGTATCTATGAAGCGTTTGGTAGTATAATCAGATTATTAGATTGTGGGTGAGTAATTGTGGGTAGAATGATAATAAAATTTCAGAATTCAAAATCAGAATCTCAAAAGTAGCTTCAGACTTACTTTTCAGATTGTGACTCTAAATACCTGTTTTGAGAATCTCACAATCAGAATCCCATAATTAAAATTCTAAAATCAGCATACCAAACACTTGAAAATCTCAAAATTCAAAAATATCTAAAAAATCTCTCCCAAACACCCACATTTTACACTTGTTGCAGTGAGATGCAAAAGAAGACAATTTAAATACAAAGCCCAACTCATTAGGAAATAAAAATGAGTGATAAATGTTGCCAACTAGACATTGAGAGAGAGACCCACTTCAAATTTTTGAATTTAATTTCGTTTGGAAAACTTTTGAATTTTGAAATTTAAAACACCCCCTTTTCTCTGGAAAGAAAAATAGCCATGCTTTTGTTTTTTATGGGGAGGGGAATATAAGCCATCTTTCACATAAAGATTTCATTGTGCATAACGTACATCAGAACATATTACATGTCAAAATATTATTATTTTTGTCATCAAGATATTACTTATATAATGCTCAACTATTTAGTTAATATTTTGGTGATTAAAAAATGTAACACATTTTATTTTGAGGACAAACAAATAAATGCGAAAAAATTAAATAAAAACAAAATATGCGTAAAAAAATTGAATTAAGACAAATAAAAAAAAATGCTGTAGCCCAATTCCGTAAGCTTGAAACAATCTTTCTATGCAGCTGTAGTTAACATAATACGATTTTGACATCTAAAATACTTCATCGTTTGATATTATTTTAATGGTCAAATGATTTTGACTCAAATAGTCAACGTAATATTATTTTAATACATAACACATTTATTGTTCAATTTCTTAACCGACAACTATAACCCCGTCTACTTCGTGCTATTATACAAAAAAGTAATGTTAGAAATACAGACCTTTAGACATAACCAAAACTATTAAATATACGTGGGGTCCTTAAATTATTAAGAACCTCATATATATTTAATTATTCCAGAAACATTTGTGTTTACATGTGTTCGGAGGATTAGTTGTATGAAGACTTTTCCTGCACAACAACACACAAAACCTGCCCCTCATTTTTTTACAAGGTGAAGGGTAATTTCGTACCAACAATTGCCAAATTCAGAGTCCAGATAATACACACCCCGCACAGCACAGCTTAGCGGAATCTCCGCCTCCCTTCCTCCTCAGACGCTCCAAACCCAGAAATTCAGCAGCATATAATCCCCACCAAAAACCAAACCAAACCCAGTTCAAAACTCTCTCTCTCTCTCTCTCTCACTCACACACACACACACTCAATCAGTTCAGGCTTCCGAATCTCCGAAGCTTAGCAGTGTGTTCTTCCACCCGAAACCCTCAATACCAACAAACTCACTACTAAAAATCCCCGCTAAATACCAAAATCAGACAAAAACCACGTCAAATCTCAGCCCTTTATCTCTCATAGTCGATTGAAATGAAGGCTTCGATCAAGTTTCGCGAAGAGCAGAAGCCACTAGTCCGAGCAAAAATCCCTCTCAACATCGTGGGTCTTCCGTTCCAGTCCGGAATCGTCGCCGGCGAATCGAAAGAGCTCTCTCTAAACATCGCTACTTTCTTCGACTCGGGCCCTTCTCTGAAACTCGCTTACAAACCCAACGACTCGTTCAACCCGTTCACCCTCGTGTTCAGAACTGGAATCGGACATTACGGGTCTCCAATTAACAGCCCGATGAGTATGAGCGCGGAGTTCAATTTAATCGGGACGCAAAATCCTAGGTTCTTCATCCACTTTAAGCCTAAGGTGGGCGATTTCTCTATCAAGAAGTCGCAATCGTCTGACTTCGTTGAGGCTATCAAGGCGAAGCAGAAGTCGAACGGCGCGGTCTCGGAGGACGACGTTTTGATTGAAACGACGGATAACGGACTGTTTTACGGCAAGAAAATTGGGGTTTTGCCGACGTCGGAATCCGCGGCGGATAGTCTGATTGGGGGGTTGCTGAGTGGTATGGAGGCTAGCGCGAAGACTGTTTTGCCGGTTATGGATCGGGCGTTGGTGAATTTCCGGTGGGGAGTTAGGTTTCCACAGGCGGAAGCGGCGGCGTTGGCTGTGAAGAGAAATGGGACGGCTACGATTTCTGCTAAGCAGTTACCGCTCCTCGTGATGAACAAGATCGGGATCGAACACGTGGCAGTTGACGATACAAAAGATTCTAATAAGGTGTGCGTTTGTTCATTTCTATTGCTTTACACACGTGAAAAATTCGGATTAGAGATGCTGTAGTACTGTAGTGTAGAGTTTAGATATTAATTAATTTTAAAAATTAAAGATGCTTTTTTGTTTACTGCATCTCATCTAATTTTTTTTCAATCTTTTTATTTTACATATTTTTTTATTCCTCTCAGTCTAATCTCGTCCAAACAAAAGAGAAAATGCAAGAAATGAAAATAAACCGTTCAAACTCAACCTTGGGCACAAGTAACATGTCTACAAGTCGAACATTATTAAATACATAAAGAAATATGTATCATGTTAATACCGTTTCAATTGTCGTAGACTTGAGCAAAATTTTAAAGATGAGAATTAGTCAAAATGAAATATTGTGCATAGTTATTGTAGTGGTTACAGTTTTTTAAAAATACTGTGATAATAAGTGTGGATAAATGGACTAAACTTTCAAAGATGAGTGTTGTGGAAGGGGCTGGCTGGTGTGTCACTGGGTCGATAGGGGAATCCATGGAACGGGGGATGACCCACCGAATTCACATTAGAAATCCCCACATGAATACGAACAAAATCTAGAATTGCGTATAGAAAATAAATAAAACGATATCAATTTTGGTCATGGCAGTTAATTCTCTATCATTTTGTTAGTATGTGAAAATAACTTTTGTGGAGAGTAATTTTGACGGGCTTAAAAAATAGGACACCAAATTGTAATCTTCCTTTTGTATACAAAATAGATTCATAGAAAAATGAGGGTAAAAGAAGTTAGGTTGTTTGCACTATAATTTGGTGTTTTTTGTTATTTGGCGTTCTGTAAAGAACAAGTCTATGAACACTAATTAATACAGTTATATTTGAAATCGTTGAATATACGCGGGTTTTTCATAATTATGTGAACGCATCTTATATTTTTTAGCACATTTATATAATTTTTATTTTTAGGAAAAAATAATTTTACGAACACAATTCATTTGTGTACATTTGGACGTTGATGCGTCTGGAATTGTCGAATACACGTAAGGTTCTCTACAATCACGTGAGCTCCACATACATCCGACGATTTCAGACACATTTATGTTCGGATGTGCGCGAATGATGTGTTCTTGGATTTTTTATTTGGAAAATAGGTCATAATCTCTCCTTCTCCTAAAGTGGTCTTTTCATAATTTAATGAGAGTGTAGGGCACCAAAATGATATTGTTTTGGCACAACACAACCCAATCTGGGTTTTGGACAATCAGCTGTTCTTGGAGCCTTTTAATTAATTATTTTTATTTTATTTGGTGTATTTTCACCAACAGGTTATCTCTGGCATAAATTTTCAGGGGATTGATGATGTGGGGGAGACCTATTCGGTGGTTAAGCGTCAGTTGGAGCTAATAAAAGCTGAGAATCAAATGCTTAGGAAAGCAACGGATGATCTGAAATCAGAATTTGCTGCTGCTAAATGGACCGTACCGGTGGCTCGCACTGGCTGTGGTGGAGTTGACTTAGGCAAGTATAGAGAAGGGGAGAGAGGAGGAGCAAAATCTTCCGGTGGGAGAGTTGATCGGCGGAACAACAATTGTAGTGATAAGAAATCATCAGAATTCAATGGCAAAGCAAGTGAGGGAGATGTAAATGGGGAGTTGAAGAAGGGGGTGAAGGATGCTGCCGGTGCCTGAATCTGTCATCGTTGCCAGAGATTTAATTCTCTTGTTCAATGAAATGCTGGAATTTGACGACGTCCCCGGTGCCTGTCGAAGTTTTTCGACCATCATTGGAGATGGAATTCTCTTGTTGAATAGCATTAGTGGTTTGTGGGTTAGTGTTTATAGGTCAAATGTCTCAGTTTTGTTTCAGATTTTGGTTAAAATATTTGTTATGTTTGGTTAATGTAGGAAATGTGGTCTGGTGAAATTTATGGGAGCAATGTGTATATTGGGCAAAGCTTGGGATTTTGGGGATGTTTTGGCTGTTTGAACAAATTTTTTAGTGGTCCTGGTTTCATTTTGTTTGCACATCATTTTAATTAAATTATATATTTACCCATATGTGGTACCAAAAAAATAACATTATCGGGAATTACGAAGAAGAGTGGACCAAGATCTCAACGGTATGATTAAATATGAGTTAAAGGCATGCCTAATCTTGGAGGTTCATAAGACTTCGAAAACTCTTGCCTTTTAGGATTATGAAAAAAATTCAACAAGTGGGTAAAGTCGATAATTTTTCTGAAAGTGCTTTTACACCACAATTTTACTCGATATGTTTGTTTTGAGATATGTCTATGTCAACTTTTTAACGTAAGAAAAAAAGATTAGACGAGATCCTATTGAAATCCTTGATTAATGGGAAGTTATGAAATAGTTTCCTAAATTATTTTTTCTTGTGTGATTATGAAACTATTTAGATGTGGATCCAAAGTGTTTGAATGTGTGTTGATTTAAAATAGTGTTTTATCATAATATTGGTATGCATTTTATTAATTTATGTTATGCATTTTTTTATTTGTATTACATGTTATCATGTTTAGTTACGAATAATATGTACCGCAAGTAAAATTATGAATTTTTATAGTTAAGTAAGAAATTTATATTCATATGTTATGCATTTTAATATTTCTATTTGTTACGTATTATTTTTGGTTTATTTGTTATGACTTTTGATGATTTTGTTACATATCATTCTGAAAAGTTACGATAGAGTGTTTAAATTACACATATAAAATTATTACGAATTATTTTAGCTCGTTACAAAAATTTAATGTTAGTTACGAATTATTTTAATTAAGTTACGCAAATTTTGGTTAGAGTTGTAATCAGTGCCGAAATATAAATTTAACATAGTGAAAGCACAATTTTCATTATGAATGCAAAATTTATTTTCCCTAGCATGACAATAAAATAATACTACCCTTTAATATTTGCCTTGATAACAATATTTTATATGCAAAATTTCTTTAAATGTAGAATTAAATAGGCAAAACAACTCAAATATTCATCAATAAATATATTTTTAAAATCAACCTCAATACGTTTTTGAATGAAATAATTTTATTAGTGACTTTATTTGAAGTTTTCACATGACAAATAAAATAAAAAGTTCAACATCATAACTAAAAAAATAACTAATTACTAGATAAGAATAAATGAATAACCGAGGTTTTTCCACTATGTTAGAATTTTATCTTTCTTTGGACATATCCGCAATACTAATATATATTAATGTAGAAAAAAATATTTTTTTTGTAAAATTAATTAATTTTGACTGGGGACCCCACAAGCCCCCACCGCCCCGGGTTAGAAACAAATTTCTTTAGATAGAGGGCTAATGTTGTTGTTAAATTAAAATGTTAGGACTTGAGCTAAATAAGTACAAGTAGGGGGAGGCGTTTGTGATATAAATTAAATTCTAGGGGTTTCGCAAGTCATTGTCGCAACTCGCAACATAAAGGGTCGAAATTCTAGGGTTTTCTATGTAATTGTCGCAAGATATTACCAACTTCGATCAGAATCCGAACCAGCCCAAAATCCTAAATCGCACAGGTGCGTCTCTCTCTCTCTGTTCGTCGGACTCTCTGGTCGTCTCTCTGTTTGTTGTGTTTTTCTTTATAGCTAAATTAAATGCTTATGCACAGTAAGTGTGGGTTCTAGTAAATGAATACACATTCAGAGTGAGGTCCGATCCACACATCAGGAGTGAATCAATTCAACGCAGCTGTAAGAATAATATACATTTAGGACCCACCTCATTTTTAGCATTTTTTGGGGGCCGGAAGCAGTGGGTTTCTAGGGTTCTGCCAAGGGCCGGCCCTGGGAGATACGTACATGCATTGAGGTAGTGATGGTAGTCATCTGTAGGTGTTGCTGTTAAATATTAATTTTTTTGAAGTTTAACTTATGATCAAAGCTGGCTATGGAAAAACAGAAACCAAAAAGCATCAAAATGGAGCTTCTCAAGAATCCGTTTCTTCCCAACTTTTTTTAGTTTGTTTTTGAGTCTTGGACCCATAAAACAGAAGAGGAGCGTCTCTAAATTTGGTTTTTCCAACTGGCCCATACAAAAGAAAAAGCTTTGCCAGAAAATTGGCATGGCTTCCCGAGAGAAAACGCCATAAATTGTTGCACTTAAGCTGCAAAAACTACCCAAGTGTGATCAATTTGTGGTAAATTTCCATTGATGCACTAGCAATATCTTGACTTGGTTATGCTTCTTCTAAAGCATTTTTCATTCTAGACAGTTGCATTTCCACCTTGAACTCTATCTTACAGTACTCATCAACTTAACAGGTGATATACCGCGGATTAACCAGGAAAAAAGGGGATGTGGATAGCCTGATGAGCAATATGTTGGGCCAATTTTAGCTTAAGCTTTGGAATAATCGGTAGCTCTCTCTCTCTCTCATCATTCTTATTTGCCATTTATGGTGGAGAATCGGGTTCATAATCTTAGTGCGATGATAGAGTTATCAACTTTCACATGATAATATGGCACAGCTTTCAAGACATTGCTTGCGTTTATACACATAATAAAGGATGGTTGAAGTACTTGCGGTCATAGTTTGAGCTTGTTATTTTGTGAAACTCAGCAAAGTTTGGTGGTGTTATTAGCTAAATAAGTGTATCCGGTTGGATGACTGAGTTTTATATGACCAAGCTAATTTTTGAATTAGTTGTGAAGGGGTATGTGCGTGAGCCCTTTTTCCCATCAAAGTTGATAGTGAAATTTCTCTACAAATTGTTGAATACAAAATATAAACTATTCCCTTACGTCGCTTGCTACGGCTTTGGACATAGTTATCAAATAAACTTCTGGTGGAGTCATTGAGTAAAAGTTCTATTTGTCACCAATGATATCATATTATTAGGTGATTTTATGCTTGGAAAGGATTCCATTAATGCGGCCCATTCCATTAGTTAGTTGATTGACAAGTCTAATAAAGTAGAAGGAAGAGAGTTTCTAGTTTTCTATTCAAATGGTCGGTTGACAAGTCTAATAGAGTAGAAGGAAGGAGGGTACTGGGTAATGAATGGTGAGCTTTGGATATTGATTTCCCATGCAGCAGTTGTTAGGATGAGTAAAATTGAAGGAGAGAGTTTTGTAGTTCGAATAATCACTAGTGGACATCAAGAATCGCATTTGGCCTGTTCTTTTTGTTGGTGATTGGTCAACTTTAGTTATCATATTCAGGAACACGAAGGATAGATATGTAATGTGAATTATTATGGTTGGACATCAAGAATTGTACTCAGCCCGTATTTTTACATTGACGAACTTGCATATATAGGAAGACGGATTGTGTTCATTGGTTAAAGTAGTGTCTTAGATGCTCAAATAAGAGATTGAAAGTCTTTTTAAGTTAGTGCTGTGGATGCTTATATGAATAAATTTCTTTCTGATAACTATGGTTAAATTTCATGGATTGAATCCTGAGATGTTTTTTTAATCTTTTTGTTTTTACCTTATTTCGGGTAATTATACAACAAGGCAGCATTAATATTGAAGGCGACCTTGTTCATACAATTGCACAGATGAATTAGATGTATTCTCTGGGAGTATTATTTGATGCAAGGTAGCAGCATAAGACCCCCTCTATTAGTGCCTTCCTTTTACATTTTTCTTAGGACATAAGCATAGTATACAAATCCATTTAATAGTTTTTTTCAGGACTTCATTTTGAATTTATTAGAAGGAATTCAAATGTACTTCATGACCACATTTAGAAGAGAGCTGAGCCCCAATCCACCTACCCTGCGTAGCTGCACTGAAAAGGTACTCATTAAAATAATGGCTAAAGAATACTGAGAGAGGAAACAAATCAACACTACACATAACATTTGTGGTGAAAAGAATTTAAAGTGTTTAAAATTTTATCGATACTTTCTATGATAAGTAGCCACATGGTCTTGTTGTTCTATTCGATCAATATAGGGTCGTCATTTTGTTATCCTTTCAATTGCACAGTTGAAGTTAAAATGAACCAGTGTTCTAAATTGTGGTATCAGGATACGTAGTGCTCGGTGATTCGGCCATATACCGGCTGATCTCAGATAGTATTGACCTGATATGTAACTAAATATTGTTATAGGAGGTCCGGAATTCTCTTTTCATGAAAGCCGATACTACGTGTAACAATTGATATTTAGAACCACGAGATGAGCATCTAGTTTTCATTAATGTGGTATTTGATTGTCCAGTTAGATTTTTATTGTTATACTTGTATTGTTTTATCGATACACTTGGAAGAACGGGTGTGCTGGTTTCAGATATTGACATTTGTCGTGCACTTAATGACAACTTTTGTCACTCTATCAAATGAGTCCTTTTCTCTGGGGGAAATTGACATGCTTCAGATACTTGGGGGACTTGTGTCCTTTGCTTAAATATGCATGAATCACAATCCGAGTTTGGAATTATTGAGATCCAATGAAAATAAAAACTGTTTATACCAATTAACCCCTTGTTACACTCCTATGTTTTTTAGGGGTTCTAAGTTCTAAACTTTTCCAATCTAAAAGAAAGTTCCAAACTTTCTATTGATTTACGAATAAACTTCACGTAATAAGAATTGGGTGTTTTTTGCCGACTCATTTTCTGGAATGAAAGTTGATTTGTTACAATTATGGTAAAATTGAAAGGGTTGATTTGGGTAAATTGCACACTTCCCTTGTGGTTTTAAACAAATACAGAGACCTCCCCCTAATTTTTGAAACTACTTTGCACTCCATTGTTAGGGCTATTTTTTTTGATCGACACCCATACCACAGAAATCACGAAGACCAACCAGCATAAAAAATTGAGCTCCATGACAGCTTCACCTATAACGAAATTGAACCAAATGAAACGAAACCCAACCCAACCACACTGAACCTTAGGTTCCAATTAATTAGGGTTGTTTACATGAATTTGTTTGTTGCATTGAGCTCTGCCGAGAGTATTGTGTTCCGTGATATCAAAAAAGCCTAGATTCTTTTGAACTATTGCCTGTACAGTTAATTTTTGGTCTACCTCTTCCCTTAGTACTACCATCTACAGTAACCATATCATTCCTCCTAACTACTGTATCAACCGAGCTATGATAAATATATCCAAACCCCCCCAATTTGTTTTCTCATTTTACCTTGTATTTGTGGTACCCCTATCATTCCGTTAAGGTTTTCATTTCTGATTCAATTCACAAAGTTTTATGACACATACATCTCAACATTCTCATTTTAGGTATGTGCGTCTTACTCACATGTTATTTTCGTATTAGCCCAAACTTCGTGCCGAAGCTCGCACATGATGATTTAATTTTATTTCTTCTAACTCTGTCCTCATCACAACCATTTCCATTGCATGGCGCTGACGACGTTTATCCGTCGCCGACCACTTTCAATCACATGCCATTGTTACCATGACATCATTACCAATTTAGTTTGACAGCCTCACAATAAGGTCGGAACTTCAATTGAAGGTCCAAGCAATTTGGTCCTGTCAACCCATGTTCAAATCTATATATTAGGGTTTGAAATGGAGTTAATTTTGATATATAAATAAAATAATGTATACATCTATATCTATTCTAATATTTACCTACTAACATTGAGTACATATACAAAATTATATGTATAGGGTGTTGACTTTAGAAGAGCATGAGGTTGTGGCGACAAGTTTCCAATTCCAAACAGAAAATCTTACAGACAACAAATCTTACCCAGCTCACCTACACAAATTTTGGTGTGTTCTATCGGCGAAAAATCAAATTAGGTTGACAAGACTTGAAATATTTTTCATTTATGAGAACAAGAGCTCATAGTTAACATCTAAAATAGGAATTACGAAAGGAATTATCAAATAGTAAACCTCACATGGGTCAACTTGTGGTGATGACTCGATGATGAAGATGGTGGTGGCGTGGCGTGGATTGGCGTAAGAATAAGGGACTGGCATAGAGCTGCTTTTGTGAGAGTTTTGAATAGATGGAACTAGTTATTTTTTTGAGTATATAGCTGATGAAGAAATATTTCGCCTATATAGATAGACATGTTATTTTGTATCATGTCCTTGCCAAATTGGCGTGTCCATGTCTCGTATTCGTGTGCGTCTTATCCTCAATCTCCCCATTTAATTTTAGTATGCCCGAGACTTACATTTGTTGAAGGTCGAGTCACATTGCATGCGTATCTTGATTTTCCCCCTTTTAATGTTGTATCCGTTTGCTATCGTGCTTCACTTAGATGAGTGGTTGAACTAATATCTTTATTGATTTTTTGTTGTCTCAGGCCTTTCATTATGCTACACGTTATTAGTTAAGCATGGCCTCCAAAGGTCCAAGGGCTAAGCTTGATCATGAAACAAGGGCTAGGCGACAAAAGGTATATTTTGGAGATTTATTGTTTGTGGTCTTGTTCTTTTTGCACCTTTTGTTTTTGTGAAAAGTACACAATTGTGTTGCTTCTATTCATTTTGAATGTTGAGTTTTCAACTCTAAAGAATAAACATATTGCTTAATCAGCTTTATTGCTTGGGAAACACTCTGTGTTATGGAAGTGGTAGCTTCTTGTATACTTCATCTTACACCCGACTTTTGATGCTTAGTTAGTTAGTTTCATGTCTCCAATATTCATGCTTACCTTCTCGGGCTCTACTTGCACTAATTTTTTCTTTGTCGTTAACCTCCTCTTGTCTAGATCTCTGCTTCTCATGGCTTGTATTGTCATCGGCCAAATTGCTACCGAAATAACAATTAATAAAAACTTCAACGATGACAATTCCAAGATCACAAACAACCCTTTCTTTGACCTTCCATATCCCTTGCATGCATTACGGTCATTCAAGTGTGAAGACTCAATTTCAATTCTTATTTGTGGTTTAACGATGGTGATAGTAAATGAGGGCCTGAAAGTTGGTCTACCTGGAGGTATATTTCACTAATTTTTTACTTGAGACAACCCAAAAGATCAAGTCAAGCTTGAACTTGATGCTAAGATGTTCATGAAGCTCAATTCATTGCTTGGAATGCATGTTGGGCTGAGCTTGCCGCAGTTTCTGCGATGCACCACTAAAACACGATGTAGACAGTCTGTAAAAGACCTTTTATTTCTTAAATGTTTTTGCATTTGAACATTTGTAACCTTCCCATGTGCATTAAGCTTGTATTTAGGTAACCGTTTGTGTAAAAAATTGATGGAGATTAATTTTCATTGTCCTTATTTCTCGGTAAACCCTAGTAACCTTGATATTTTTTCACTCAAGAACTAAGACTTAGCAATTTAGGATTAATCTTGAGCCAATCCCAAGGTGTACTCATGTTGCTTAATTCATGTGAAATGGGCTCATTCAAGCCAACATTGCTCAGTTTGCAAGCCAAAGAATATGTGACGGAAGAAGCAAAAAGTGTGTGAGAACATTGGCAAAGCATCATGTTAATATTTATTGAAGTATTTAACTATTCAATGGAAGGAGAGTATCAGTCTTTCTCCGCCCAAGTGGAAAAAGCTCTCTCTCTCTCTCTCTCTCTCTCTCTCTCACAC
>JABCMJ010071339.1:0-19261 GCA_014822125.1 Arbutus unedo
GAAAAGCTTCAATATCTTTGGAGAAAAGTTGCAGACAAATGGCAATTGAACGCCGGCTGGCCTCGAGAAGAAAACGGAATTTGTCATCGGGACAAGCTGAATTTTCTGGAAAACTATCATATTTAGAATTTTGACACCGTTGAGTGTCGAGTTTAACTACCAAAGTAACTGGTCAAACGACGCAAGATGTGTATATGACTAAGTTGGTAACAAACAGTACAAGCACTGTTCTCAGAATCAGTCTCTTAATCTTCAAAATCTGAAAGCAGCCCAATTTCGTTATAACTTTCTATGTAAAACTAATATTCTTGTTAGCTTGCAAGGATTTTGAGAATTAACACAGATTTTGTAGACTAATATGTCCTTTGACAATTAATTGAAGATTACTACTATTCGTGTAACAACTTAACCTCCAAATAATGTGTAGCAACTAGAAGACAGAAAGTGTAAATATGAAAGAAATGATACTATATTTTGTCTTTACCTTAAATGGTGACATGTTACCCAAAGGGAACAGCTCAGCCAATAAAGCTACCCCGGACACGCATAAAAAAGAAGAAGAAAACCAATAAAAACAAGGCAAGACAGAAACCAACCAAGCCCGAGATGCAGGCAAGATTGATCCAGGTTTTTACCACAAATACCAAAAGTTCTGACTGACTAAGCTATATTGCACACGCATTTAGTGTGTCAGTTGAAGTCAACTGCTTTTATGATTCTATGACGGGAAAAAACAAGGAAATCTTGTTGCACTTTTTGCTCTTTCTTTGATACATGTCAGACAAATATTTCTCCTCCGAAAGTCGTAAAAATATGGGTCTTAAATCAATGCAATTTCAATCATAGACGATAAATACAACTGATAAGATCATTTTCATATAAGCTTTGCGGTCTCTCTTTCCCCTTTGCTTGGTACTCCATAGGATTTCCAATACCATGCTGTATAAATTCTCAACCAGAAACATGTGCATGAGACGAAGACGTACCACTGTCCTGTTGCATTAGCTCGGAAGCAAGACAATGTGCAATATATAGCAAAAAATGTGCGTCTGTCTGAGCATATTGCACCATTTCTACTGGCAGTGGACGCTGTCTCCAGTCTTCACGCTAAATTTTGAAGAAAGAACATGTGAGTAACACCAACTGTTTCTTAAAGCAGAGTTATTCATAGAGTTTGAATATTCAAATATAGTTTTTGATATCTTGTCAGTTGAAGGTGCCTAAGAGATTAATGCGTGCACAATAATGACTTTTGAGACTTATGAAGCACGTGTATCCCCAGCAGGAGCAATGTCCAACAAGGTAAGAAACATGATAAAACGACCAAACAGTGTCCAACCTTTCCTTTTTCAAAATTCACAAATCTCTCAAACCAGTGAGAGCGTTCAACGAGTACAAAAGTGAAAACAAAGATAAGAGCATGTATTGGAACAAAAAAAATGATTAATCTAAGAAGCACAGAGATCAGACTCTTTAAGAAGAAGCCATGCCCTGCATCAGAGAGGTGTTGAACAACTGACACAAGTCTAAGCATGTCCTGTTATAGTTTAATCTTTTCAGATTAGCAGATGTGGCCATCACTAAGACACAAATTAAACATATTCCAAGTTTGAAGAAAAAAGATTAGAAGCAAATGTTCAAATGAATTCACACCTATATAATTTTTCCTCTAGTATTTAGTTCTACAAACCTTAATGTCTAGCCTTTTCAATTTCTTTTAAAACAAAAGTTTTTATAGATTATATATTAGGAATTGTTGGATGAAACTGTTTTCAAGTTGGTTGTCGGCGATGAAGTCTATGACAAAAATACGGAAATAAAGACACTTCGAGGCACATTACTGAATCGGTTTCATAGGACCCTTCTTTTGCTTCTGCTTCAAACAAATCATCTGCAAAATTTCTGACCGATTCTTCCACCACAAAGTGGTCTTCTTCATTGGAGGAGATATCAAGACAAACTGGTTGATTCTCGTCCAATAGTCATTGCCTAGCGAAAATTGACTTCCATTCTCAAAACCAAAGAATGTCATCGCAACTTCATTGAAATGAAGAGTCTCCCAAAACAATGTTGAATGGTGGTAAAAATGGAGCAGAAAGCTGAATAATGTTCAATGAACCCTTTAATAAGAGAACCTGTGTCTTTTCACAAAGACACAACCGGTTCTAAAAAAAACTGCATGTGCCTCTTTGTAGAACCGGTTGTGTCTTTGCGAAAAGCCACGTGTTCTCTTATTAAAAGGTTAATTCATACATTTGGACACAAGATAAATCTTTTGGTTTTTGTTTCCTTCTTTCGGTTGAATTTCCGTCTTCTTGTCGATATGCTTCGGAAATTCCATTGAACATTATTTGGCTTTTTGCTCAATTTTTACTACCATTCAACATAGTTTTGGGGGAATCTTCATTTCAACCAAGTTGTGATGACATTCTTTGGTTTCGAGAATGGAAGTCAGTTTCCGCTAGGCGAGGATTATTGGACGAGAATCAATTAGTTTGTATTAAAATCTCCTCTGACTAAGAAGACCACTTTGTGGTGGAAGAATCGGTCGGAAATTTTGCAAATGATTTGTTTGAAGTGGAAGCAAAAGAAGGGTCCTATGAAAGCGACTCAGTAATGCGGCTTGAAGTGTCATCATTTCCGTATTTTTGTAGTATACTTCATCGCCGACAACCAACTTGAAGACGGTTTTATCCAACAATGTAAAGACAGTATTTGCCCCCACCAGATGGTGTGCACTGGCTTATAACAAATCCGTCTTTAAGATTCAACGAAGCCAGAACTGAAGTTCTTTCCAACTACGTTTACACAAATAGAGTTGGACAGAATATCTGGGGTGTGAAAATTAATAGAACCAGAAACCACCAAGTTTTGATTCTTTAGACTATCAAAACTTGAAAATAAATACTGCAGAATATAAGAGTTATTTTTGAGAGAAAAAAGGTTAGGAAAAACTATCTCTAAATGACTAATTTAGTAGTCAATTTATAGGCTACATGGTACCTATTTGAATAGGCACGCAACCGTTCATTTTCTGGCTGCTAGATTTAATCCAAACGGTCCAGATTACTTGAACCACTAAAACGGTGTGTTGTTGCACACACACATGATCAGATGCGACCTTAGCTTGGATTGCCCCTTTCGAACAGACACGACCACACCTAATTGAACAAGTACAGTTGTTCCAACGGGTATAACCATTCCAATGGGCGCACCCTGTGTCACTAAACCCCCATGTTTCTCTAACATTCAAGCAAGAATTCTAGGAACTAGGAAAGTTTTACAAAACATCCAAAATAATCCAATTTACTTTGAAAATCCCTAACAATGATGAATGCTTGTATAAACCGTTGGTTAATGGAAAAAACTATCTTCAGATGGCCATTTTTGTCTATTAACTTGACATGTAGGGTATGGAGTTCGGTGAGTTTTGCATATTGTTGTTATATGCATTAGATTAAAAGATTGTATGGCCCTTTTTTTAAATGAGCAGTTACAATAACGGAAAATGTTTGAATTAACCCTTTTATAAGAGAGCACGTGTAGGATCTAATCCAACGGCAGAAAGTGAACGGGTGCACGCCTATTCAAACAAGTACCATTTGGCCTATAAATTGACTATGAAATTAGTCATTTGTAGATTCAGATTTTCAACCTTCTTTCTCCCAAAATTACTTTGTTATTCTGTAGCATTTGTTTCAAATTTTGATATCCTACAGAATCAAAACTTGGTAGTTTTTTGTTCAAATATTTTTCCCTACACAGATATTTTGTCCAACTCTGTTTGTGCAAACATAGTTGGAAAGAACTCAAGTTCGACTTTGTTGTATCTTGAAGGCAGATTTGCTGTAACCCGGTGCATACTATCCGGTGGGGGCAAATACTGTCTTTAGATTGTTGGATAGAATACCTCCGTAGTGAAAAATATTTGAACTAGAAACCGCCAAGTTTTATTTTTTAGGATATCAAAACTTGGAACAAATGTTATAGAATAACACAATAATTTTGAGAGAAAGAAGGTTGAAAATCTGAATCCACGAATGACTAATTTCATAGTTAATTTATAGGCCAAATGGTACCTATTTAAATAGGCATGCACTCGTTCACTTTCTGCCGTTGGATTACATCCTACGGCGTAGATTACACCCTTTCAAACAGTTGCGACCACAGCCAATCAACTCACCCTTTCGATAAGGTACGACTGGTTGTATCCCAACCGGTTCACCCGAACGGGCACAACTATTCCAACGGGTACAAGCGTTCTTTCTAGCAAGTTTCCAATGCGGGACTAAACCCAACATTCAAGCAGCATTCTAGGAACTAGGAAGGTTTTACAAAAACAACCAAAATACAAACCAATTTATTTTGAAAATCCCTAAGAATTATCTTCCAATATAGCACATGAAAAAATGAGCACTGTCATTCTTGACAAACGAGCACTGTCATTCTTGAACGTTAACAGATAAATATAGCTGCAACGTAAAGAGGATTAAGTTGGTGTTATCTCGTATATTATACAAAAGTATTAATCTGTTAACATACCAGTGCCTTTATTTTTCAAATTTTGGAACGTCAACAAGGCTACTCTATGCTGTTCAGTGTCCTGAGTCTGCACTATATTCCTTGAAGAGCAGTAGCAATGATATTGTGCTAACTATAAATCTTCCATGTATTGCAATTCTTGATATAATTTTATATTGTAAAATGGACATACACAGAAGAAAAAAAATACTCTCTAATGTGGTTCCCACTAGGCCCACCCACTACCACAAATTTTGGTGCATTGGCCTTGTGGCATTGTACTAGTGCTGCATTTCTTCACCTGTCTTGGTTAAGTTCTCTGTTTGAGACCAAATGTTAGAGTGACGCCTGGCTTGAAGTCTTATTATGGTGAATTGCATCTTTACGTTGCCATCCTGATATCTATTGGCAAAAATGAAAAGGTACTGTGTTTATGTTTGATGAGTTTTATTCTCTTCTTCCCATGATTCCTGTCCTCCTTCACACATTGTTTCTCTCTATAACAAGTTTTTTTTCCCTTTCACATAGAAAAGTGAATAAGCTAAGAAAATAACGTATTTTAAATAACATGGTCAGTAATAATAGAAGTAAGCCAAAGTCCAAACCTGTAACTGTTTGTTTGTACCAACACCACAGTATGATTCTAATAAATAAGCCAACGACTTTTGGGGCTTTGATAACACCTCACAGGCCTGCAACATAATCACATTGTGAAATCACATGGCATAACCCATAAATATTCAACAGTTGAACCAGAAGAAACTCCAAATACCCAAAATGAGTCTAGATGCATAACAAAAACCAAGCATAGCACCTCACCTTTGCAGTATCAAATAAATTAACAATATAGATATGGAAATCTCTTTGCAGCCAGAGAACATCATTGTCGGCCCCATGAAACACCTACACCACAAAATTTATTCCAACTACTCACCAAATTATGATAAACAAAAAGAAATAGACTGTAACTTGGCAAAAATACAACAACAAATGACTTGCAAAACAGTAATATTATTATGATCACATTGAAGCTAACAGTAGTAGTCGCCAATCAACTTTTGCTGCGTTGCCTTCCTGATTAATATACTGTGGAAAAACTCCTATGTGCTATACAACATTGTGTTTCGTATTCCAGTTAGCATGTACAACAGAATTTACAATTCCCATAACTTCAAAGAGGCTGCATAGATAGCATTTGAATTCACAAACGAAACCCGGCAGCACTAAACTACCTTGCAAATTGCAGAATTGGCAAAAACGGGACGAAGAATACCCATGACATCGTGCAGTGCTATTGTGTCCACCAGATAATCTTCTCTCCAAGTAGATATCTATTCAAAATTCGATATCTATTCAAAATTCATTCTATCAGCAAGAATATGAACTAGACACAAACACATATCTGTATGTACGTACATTCCAAAGGGGAGAAAATTAAAGTTGTTACTTGTATAAGAGCAGTAAACCCTAAGAAGGACCGCAAGCTATGCTGTTCAGTATCAACACCAAAGGCTCTTTCTTTACTCAAAACATCAACAAGTTCCTCTAACTGCGACTCAGTTTCAATCCAAACATACTTATCACTCAATTTGAAATCCACATTATCTTCATCAAGGAAGTCAAATTCGACTCGAGGACTCTTCAACAAATTCTCAATTTCCGCTTTGTACGGATGTTCGCTCTCTGCCAAAAAAATAGCCAAATTTAGCTACGAATCGTTAAAGGACGGCGTAAATCTAGAGGAAATGTGCTTACCGTTGTTGATGTTGTTGGAGGATTGAGGGAGCGCGAGGTGCTTGAATGGAGAATAGGAGTTGTCGGCCAATAGTCGCTTGAAAGCGTTCTGAGGCTTGGGTTCTGTTTTCAAGTAACAAGTGATTTGAGATTGTTGTTTTCGTTTGCGGTGCTTTCGGTACTGCGTGGTGAGGAAGATGGAGAAAACTGCGACGCAAGCGATCGTCAATCCGATTTTGATCTTCTCCCTGCATCCCATTTCCGTTTTTGTTTTGGTTTTTGATTTCTCTGTTTCTCAAAGCAACTCTCTTGGAGTTAGTTGTTCGGTGTTCGACCGCACAAAAAAATTGAAAATACTGTGTGAGGAGGAAGAAGAGGTAAGACGGTTGGCGACCAAAAAACAAATAGGGAAGACAGTTTCGTGGCGGCTCGTTTTAGGCAGTGTTTGGGCTTGATATAAAAAACAATAGGCTTTATAAGGATAAAAAAAAGCCCAGCTATTTGGACTAGATAAACGATTAACTTCTGGCCCAAAAGCCCATAATTGTGCATAGCAGGATATATTGTGCGTCAAAATAACATCATTTTGAAGCACAGAACACTGATCGAATAGTTGGGTACTAACCGAATAATTTTAAGAAAGTATATTATGCACTAAAACAATATTATTTTAACACACAACATATTTTACTGTGCATAATGCATAACAACCTCTCCATTCCCAAAAGCCTTTTCTCTTTTTACAAGGAATACCCACGTTGTTTTGTATCCCGCCTCCTAAATGTCACTATTTTTTTAATAATTCTTTTTTAAATTGTAATCAATCATTGTATACAAATACTAAAAAAAGTCACTATCCATATTTATCCCTACTTGGCTACTTATTGCTAACAGAAAGCACAATAAGAGAAACTTGAGTTGCAATTTTACACTCGAAACATATCCTTAGTGAACACCTATGTTGGCTGAAGGAAGCAATCTAAAAATGGAAACCAGATGTATTTGGGCCTTAGGCCCAACCCAACAGGCCCACAAAAAAAGTAACCGCCTTTCAGTTTTCAAAAGTTAGTCACCTTTTTCCTCCTACGACGATACTTTCTCAAACCAAAGAAGTCACAGCAAATCGAATGAGATGGCTCCCACCAAAGCACAACCCGAACAAAATGAAATCAGTCCGGAATCCATGGATCCGATTGCCGTTTCTGACCCACCGGAAGTAGAATCTACAAACCGTCCGAAAAATGATGGAAAAAATGAAATTGAAACTAACGTTGTCGAAGGGAAGAAGAACACTTTGGTTACTTTTTGGGAAAGTCTGGTTGAATTGAAAGAAAAATGGCTAAAATTCTGGTCGGGCGGCCGCGTCCATAGAACTAGAACATACCAAGTTTGGCCAGGAAACAATGTACTTCCTTTCATTTCATTCCATTTCTATTGTTGCAATCAACACAGAGTTTTTGCTTTACTGAAAAGAATTTTTGCAGGTATTCTTCTTCAGAGGGAGACTGATATGCGGCCCCGATCCAAGAGGGTTTCTCTTGACTGCTGTTTCGATTACTCTGTCAAGTTGGATTTTCGCTGTTTATATTGCGCATGATTTCAGAAATCGCTCGAGTCTCATAATCACATTCTCTGTAATTTTAACCCTATTGGTTAGTACTCATAAACTAAACCCAGTTGCATCTGTCTCACCATGTTTAAGATTTTGGTCTCCATGGGGAGTAACAATTTTTGGGTTCTGAAAAATGCAGGTTATTGCAAACTTGATAGTGGTTAGTACGATTGATCCCGGGATTATTCCAAGAAATTGTAAATCACATGTTGAAGAAATCGGCATCGGTGACAGAAGTAGGAGAAAGAGGAAAACTGTGGATGGGATGGAGGTAAAATTGAAGTATTGTCGGACTTGTAAGATTTATCGACCCCCCAGAAGTTGCCATTGTGCTATATGCGCCAACTGTGTAGAGAAATTCGATCACCATTGCCCGTGGATTGGTCAGTGCGTCGGATTGGTATGTACAAAAATGCTATCTATGTGAATGTTGTTAGAATCGTACACCAGCAAGAAATTTTCAAAACACAAAGTCAAAAATAGGAATTCTTTAGATCGAGAAAAACAGAAACTTACCAAACCAAATTCAGGATTCGGAATTTGACAACTGAGACTAATATATGATAAACTATGTCTAAAGCAAAGTCGCCCCTCACACCGACGGGTTACTTAGATGAATGATTCCCAAGGTACAACGATTATCGAAAGATAGAAGCCGCACTTTAATTTACTCGACAAACGCACCAAAATTGTGTTGAACTTTCGAAGAAAAATTCAGAAATGAACTCACTAGAATGTACATGAATGCTATGAATATTTTGGATGATCTGAATGATGGTAGGGCCACCCTATTTATGGCTAGACTGGTGAACAAGGTGACTATTTGAAACCTCCGAACAGTCACCAATGACTGTTGAATTAGAGAGACACCAAGAAATGGTCATAATTCTTAGAAAAGAAACCAGTTTGGAAAAAGAATAAACACAGTCCGAATTAAAATAGAATCCCTTTGGGCCCAGTCCAAACCAAACCCGACCCGGTTCAGATAGCAGTGGCACTCGCACATGGTCAATGCAACAATACAATGCGCGCTTGCTCTCTCATAAAAGTTGTACGACCCAAAAGGCCAAGCCTTTAAGTAAATTTTGCTTTAATATACACATATTCTTGTACTACTACCACCAATATAGGACAAAAAATTTCCTCCAATTCTTAAAGATTTTGTGCCATACTTTGATCACAATCTATCATTCAATCTTAAATGTTTTTGGCAAATTTAGTATCCGATTTTAATCTCTTCACAAAAGCAAGTACAACGGTATGCGGGACTAACCCGATTGAAGAATGGAACCCACGTTAACCGGAGCTCAAAATTTGCAAATAACAACATTTTCCAAGAAATGTAATACAAAATGGAGATATAAAGAAAGTGCAATACGAGGGAGATGCACAACATGAAAGTTCACAAAATGTTGGTATGTACGATTAAGGACCAAACTAAATCAATTTCATGCGCAGAGAAATTACAGGTTTTACCTGACTTTTTTAGTCACGGCCTTGGTATTCTTCATCTACATTTTCGCCTTCTGCTGTTGGAGAATCCATCAAATAGTGTTCAAAGCAAATTGGGGATTGCTCGGCTTGCTCAAGAACTGCCCTGAAACTGTGGCATTGGCATCATTCAGTTTGGCTGCTATCGGATTCCTCGGTTGCCTTGCTTCTTACCATGTCTATCTGATTGCAATAAATCAGGTTGTCAATTTTGATACGTTCAGGTTTAACTACCTTATTTCATTGATTAATGATCATGGTGACTACTAATGATTCCTTCTTTCTCTTACACTGTGTTGTAACCGCAGACATTTTATGAGAATTTTCGGGAACAATACGCAGGCTCTCGAAATCCCTACGACAAAGGAATCTTGAGGAACATTAAGGACGCCCTAGTTGTGCAATTACCGCCTTCTAGAGTAGATTTTCGTGCAGAAGTGGCACCGGAGGACGCTGCAATGGTAGAGTGAGGTGATCTGAATATGTTCAAGTTCTATCCATTTGCTTGGTGTATGATTTGTCGTACTTAGCTCTCTCTCTTCTCTCTCTCTCTCTCTCTCTCTCTCTCTCTCTCTTGTATATAGAGAAATGATTTCAGTTGATGAACAGCCTTACAAAGAAAGTTTATTTAAAATGCGGAGACAAAAATTTAACTAACTAGTAACCAAGTCTTTCACCTACATAGGCCACTGAGAAGCAGAGGGAAAAAAATGAGAACAATAGTTTAAGTCAAAATTTAAAACAATAGTACTGGTCTCTTTTACATGCACTTGATTTGAGAAATGAGCGCCGCAGGGACTCGTAGTTCTAGAACTGGTCTCTTTTACAAACACTTGATTTGAAGTATTGATTTAGCAATAGTACTGGTTGCACATGAAGAAAAAAGTCTGCCTCGACTATGTTGCTCCATGTTATATTTGCCTAAGAGCCAGAGACGGAAACAAGATTCCACATTTGGAAGGTCGAGATTTTTTTTTTTTTTTAAAGAAAGAAAAGGGGTTGAATGTAATTTGGGGGGATATTTTTTTTATAATTTTTCAAAATTTATACCTAAGTCCTAAATTTTTTAAAGATTTTTTAGAGTGCCGAGCCCCTCTCTCCATTTCTATGTAGTTTCTCCCCAAGACTTGATTTTTGCAACATGTATTTTTTGTGGATGAGATTATATCACCATAGAGAAGGCCATCACACACACTCTCTCTCTCTCTAGCCAATTTGTTGGAGAGCCATCCCATAGTATTAAACCTGGTCAGTCTTTATGCACGTGGTCTATGCTTATAATTTTTCATTGTTGTCCCCTTTGGTGCCGCCTCCTATACCAAATTGCCAAATTCCTTTGTCACTTTTGTATGGTGTGGGGCACAAGCAACCGTTTTGGTGCTTTGTGTCAACTTAAAGCCTTGAAACGTAACGGAAGAGCTTGTGAGGTACTAAAGTGAATACCTGGCACTCCAAACTACAAGTAAGGTATATATACATAATACATCCAACAAACTAGCTACATTTTCCTCTCTTTTTTTCATTCATCCATTATCAATGCACAATTTGTTTTTAGTTTCTTTAATTTCATGTATGAACTTTAATTTAAGCAGGATTTTTGGACAAGGTTGAAATTTTTTATTTTTCCTTTTTTTTAATGTATGAACATGTCATTTTAGGGGTAAGAGGGGATGTGGGGATTTGAATTCCCAATCTGGCAAGAGGTCCTAAGGATTGGGAACTCGGAAAAGGAAATGCTTTTAATACTTAGAAGTTAAAAAGTGTGTTGGTCATGCATAACAAGTAGGGAAAACTCGAAAGGGAATTCTTATATCTTTAGGGGGTGGTGAGGGGTTTGGGGTTTTGCCCCAACCAAACAAAGAAGAAAAAAGGACCCTATTGCTGGATGGGGGAATGATTGGATGTACTTGGCCTTAACTCCATAAGTAGAGAAATTGTTTCTATCACTCAAATTCGTGATTACACCTATGTCTGCCTCCGAATAAATCCCAAGGAGTTGGCCTAACATGCTTAAGGCTTAGAGCTCATGGGTTTACTTAATTGCTTCATTTTAAGTTTTCATGTTTGAAAATTTTAAAGTATTATTAACTTTTATAAAACTAATCTATATAAGGTTCTGTTCTGCATTTAATTGAGCTCCCGATAGTAGATGATAAAATTGGTCTCTTAAAAATTAATTAAAGTCCGCGTAAACTGGTTCAGATACTCTTAAGTTATCAAAAAATTAAATATTGTTACATTATCAACATTAGTGACTAACTATTTCAGTATTGAATAACAAATAATTTTTTTTTCTTTGACTGATTTTCAGTTTTATCCCCTAAAATATTTTATTTGTCTACTTCATCCTTAAATTATAAAAGATTGGGTAATTAAATCTGGGTCCTATGAACCCAAGCAACATAGGTTTTTATCCTATCAGAATTTTCATGTTATGCTTTAATCCCAATTTTACATGGTTTGACATATTTGCCATTATTTTTCAATGGTAGTTTACCTTTTTGTCCAATTTAAGTGAAAACATATAATTTTCAATTTAGTAGATTAAAAAATATCGCAGTAAATTAGAATTGAAAGTTGATAATAAATATGGTAAAATATATTCAATGAATCATGAGAGAATCACCGAAAATAGAGAATTACCAAAAGATATTATGTAACGCTCCAACTTTCGACACGTTAAATTTTCACTTTAATTTTTTTATTCTTTTAAATACCATTTTATGTATCAAAATAAATTATTGAAAGAAAACTAACTTTTATTTATTAATAAATTGCAACAACTTTAAACATTTAGGTAAACCAAGTTTCAAATTTAAATGACTAAAATACCCTTATGGGTTTACAACTTAATTTAAAATAAAGTAAAACATTAAGGTAATCTAAGGATAAGACAGCCAAGTGAAGGTCTTTCCTCCAGTAGTCTCTGGCTCTTCTGACACGATTGGTTCCTCTATTTGCTCTTCTATATCTGATATGAAACGACAGGGACAGAGAAGTTGCACCGATGAGTAATGAAACTCAGTAGGACAAGTTACCCGAGAAACCAAACCCAAAGGCGTACAACATTCAACAGTTCAAAATAAAATACAGTAGATGACAACACATGCTGATATCGAATAAAGATAAAAAGAAAACACATCGGGATCATTATGTTCTTTTTCGTTTTTACTATCTTGTTTAAGTGGGATGATGCCCGGCCTGTTCACTTTGCACGATGGCCGGAGCATGCGCGTGAAAATTGGATACCTCTTAGCACACTTCGGGGCTTGAACCCGGTAAGCGAGCCTGCATGTGGGACTAGTTACCCCTTGGCACACTTCGGAACGACGTCCAGTAATCAATCATACACATGGGACTGGTTACCCATTCGTATCTTCAGAACGACATCCATCATTGGGCATCGGGTAGCATGACGGCCATACCCAACATAATCACAAATTTCAATCTTCAAGTTCTTTACAGTTGTTCTCTACAACTAACAATGAAAAAAAGTTCAATAATATCTATATACACATTTGAGGCATCAACACATAATAACAAGGTTTTCGATTCTCATGAGATCCCACGGGAATTTGAGAACATAATTAAAGTGTGGTGGATACATGTGCCAAGTGTCTTGCTGCCTAGTGGACAAAATACAATATATAATCCGAGCCCATGAGCTTGAATGATAAGTTAAACATGTTGAAATTATGTTCTATATTTCAACAGGTCGCTCAAGCAACTTTAGCTCACTCGAGCAACCAAAACAAACTTATTGTCCAACTTTGAAGATTAAAAATTTCTGCAGTTCGCTTGAGCGACTTCAAACTCGCTCGAGTGACCTATTAAAATATATATATATATATTCCAAAATTTTCAAAAATTCAAAATAGCCTCACTTGAGCAAGTCATCGTTTTTTTTAGATTTTAAAACTGAACAATTTAGTATGGACAAAACCCTAAAATTTGACAGAAATACCAACAGAATATAAAATCATGCAATAACAGTGAAATTGAAATCCCTAAGGTTGGTAGGTAACAAATCCTATCTCGATCTGAAGAGAAAAGTGCGAATTGATCGAACACGAATTGTTTCTCTCTACTCAAGAACACCTCCCACAATTTCTTTCTAAAAACTCTAAATCTGAGCTACGAAAATTCTCACAATTTCTCTCATATATTTGATTATGAAACTTAGGTGCAAGTATACTAATTTTACAATGGTTTATATAGGATTCGAGAGAAAATTCCTCTTAATGTCCAAATTAAATCCCTAATTCATTGCCATGAAAACCCCAAATTCAATTCCTATAAAATTGCTATTAATCCGTCCTCAAATCCATGTTAAATCCGTGTATTTGCCATTTAAAAGAATGGAATCTGAAGTTATTTATTCGTTATTCTAAAAACGCAAAAAAATCCCAAAATATGTTATTTTCGAAGTTGCTGAAAATCGATAGTTCGTTCGAGCGACCTATTAAAATAATATTTATTATTATTATTAATTTTTTAATTTTTTAAAATTTTTATTTCCAAATTTAAGTAATTAAATACTCAGAATAATATACAATTTAATCTAAATATTAATTTTAAATATTTATTTAAAATTACAGGTTATTAAATATTAACCGGAATATGATTTTTCCTTTCTTTCTATGGTAAAACATATTCACCGGAATCTGAATCTGACTTTTGTTTAGTGAATTAGAAAGTATATCATATGGGTTTTTTAATTTTCTGTATTTATTCACTTGAATCCGAATGTCTTGTATTCATCCTTCTACATCCGAATTTCTTTCTTCCCAAATTTTATACTCCGAAACCAACCGAAAAAAACTCCATCCATATTAAGAAGAAAACTAAGTATTGCAAGTTAGATGGAGGATTTCATAGTCAAATGTAAACAATTTTTTTCGAAGACAATTCTTAGGTGTTGAGTAAAGTTTGTTTTACTTTTATTCCTCTTTTCAGCATTCATTTTATGATGATATTGGTTGAATACTATGCAAAGAATTTGTATTAAATTTACTGTATATTAGATCTGTAAATTTACCATCACAATTATAGAGGGAGGTAAATTTAACACTGACTCTAATAAATTAATCATCAGGTAAACAAATTAATCATCACAAGTAAAAAAGAATACACAAATTTACTATCACAAGTAGCAAATAATTTTTAGCAAAGTACTGTACCATCAATAAGAATGTCATGATGGTAAATTTATCATTTGTTACATGGTGAGTATTGTTGATTTTACTTTTTTATCATCTTTTTAGCATTCATTTAGGGTGATAGTGATTGAACACTCGAATAGGTTATATGAAAATATATCCAGATGAGAACCCTCCTAGCTTTCTCAATTAAATAAATTTATTATTACCAAATGAATTTGCGTTCAACAAACTCTAAATATACTATTTCAGCAAATTTATCTAAATATACTATTTCAGCAAATTTACCATCATAATCAGCCAATATATCATCATACATTCCTCACGTGAAGAAAATGGCATTTTAACACGAAGATGATAAATTTGAAAGAGAAGATGGTGAAGTTGCTAAATCATGATTAAATTTACCATGATTTTTATATTAAAACATAATATATCATGTATTGCAATGACAATTTCACTGTAAAAGTAGAAAGGATTGATAATTGAAAACCTGTGCCACAACTTCTATGGTAAGGAATCTTGAAATATTGCAGAAGAGTATCCCATGATTTATGGGTTAAGTGCTTAATATGTGCAAATTTAGAATCATGGGTAATTTTGGTATTTTTTAAAAGTTAGGATAAAAAATAATCTTAAAAAGTGGATAGGATGAAAAACTAGTTGATACTAATAAATAGGACTAAAAATAAGCATTTCATTATTTAAATAGTCATCGAACTATATAATTTTGCACCAAATTAGTTCAATTTCTGACGGACTGTTAAGGCCGTTATGGAAATCATTATTGATTACTATTTTTACTTTTATACCTTAAACTATTTCATTTGTGTTTATTTATCCTTAAACTATTAATTTTATTATCTAAGTAATCCCTAAATTATGTAATTTAGAACGTAGTTAATTAGTCCATAATTATAACAAAGAAATTCACAAAAAAAGTTTGTTAAAGAACTATAATTCTACCAAAATATAGAACTACAAATTTTAAAGTCTTAGATAAAAAATACAAATTATCCAGTAGTTAGTAATTCGTTAACTTGATAAATGACATAAAACACTTGGACAAAAAAATACAAAGTATTCATTAACGTGACAACATGACACAAAACGTAAGCATTAACAAACTTGATCCACAATGTTATTAAAGTGGATATACACATGACTAGTTTTACCACTTAAAAGTGCATCAGCTACGTATACGAAACACATCAGCATTATAATAGAACAAAAAAATACAAAAATAAGTTCAACATTTAGTACTATCCCACACAATAAATAGTTGATCCACTAAAAAAGTGCAAACAAGTTTATTTATTGTGGTGATGGTGGTGACCTTATCGGTCTCTTGAGGGTGACTCTAAAGCTGGTCTATTGAAAGATTTACAAAAGTAAAATTTATGATTTTTTTTTAAAGAAAACCAACAATGATAGAAATAATAAAAAGTTCAAAAGTTTTGAATTATTTTGTCTTTAATAACTTTTCTAATAAATTTTTTGGTCATAAATATGGACTAATTGGGTGTAAAATGCATAGATTAGAGACCGCATAGACCAAAAATTGATAGTTTAATGACAAAATAGACAAAAGATGAGATGATTTAGGGAATAAAAATAAAAATTAGTCATAGATAATGATTTTCGTTACAAAATTAACGAACAGCTGCAAATTGGACAAACTAGGTGCAAGATTATATAATTTAGGGACTATTTAAACACAATTAGTAGTTAATTAAGGGATGAAAAAAATAATAATTGAAGGAATAAAAGTAAAAATTAGTCTTTTGCTTTTGTACAACATGGGAAATTGTAATCGCAAAAATTGAAGTTGATTAATCTAAAGTTACACATGAGTAAAGCTTTGGCGAGAGATTAATCTTCCCTTTTGCATTACGTCCGAAATCTCTTTTCTCACAATTACATAATTAACCCTAGGAAGAGAGTAGTACTGAGCAGTTTTAAAACCGTAAAAGTTTTTTTTTGTGTCATGTAATTTTTTTAAGACTTTAGTTGTACATAATTACCCTATAATTATGTGAAACACACCAGATAAGGTTTGCAAATGCCCTTTTTGCTTGTAGTTCTTTTCGGAAATCAAATTATCAGCCGACTTTAAAAAAAATTCACACAAAAAGGTTTGTTCTAGATCTCTTTGTGCGTGTGTGTGTAGAGAGAGAGAGTAAACTTCTAATAAGGATCCCTCATTTTATTAAAGTAATGAGCTCTTATTTTTTGATCAAATATTAATGATTTGAACTGTTTAATATGTTTAAAATATATTTTTAAGAGTATTCGCGAGAAATTGGTTCAAAACATTATCCGAAATAGGTTGATTTAAGCAGTTTTTTATAAATATTAACCAAAATAGTTTTACAAAAAACTGATTGGATCAAGCCCTACTCGATAATATTTTGAGCTGATTTCTCGTTGATAAACTTAAAATCATGTTTTAAACACATTGAAAAATTTGAATCATCAATACTTAATCAAAAAATGAGAAATTTTCATTTTAATTAGCAAAACGAGGAATCTCTTGTTAGAACAAAATTGAGTATTTCAGTGCAACTGAACCTTAAAATAATTAGCTTCACCTTGATAACTTGCAAGGAATGACATATTTAGATATTCACACACAGATAGATATAAGCTTGATCAGTTTTTATAATTCTTTTTGCCGACATTCAGTGATCTAATTCATGTTATCATCTTAAAACTGACAAATGGTGCAACCTTCGGTAAAAGAGAATAATTATGAGCAAGAACTTCATATCAATGTTTCAAGAAACAAATTTCAAAAGCTTTTCAAGTGTAACTCCAACCTGATAAAACAAGAAAACATGGAGATAAGTCCAAGACTCATGTTTCCGATCGAGAGCATTCATTCCAATAGGAAAGCTTTATGGTACAACCCATATTATTATTTTTTTATTTAATAATCGAGTGTTTGTAAGCGCCATACCAATTTATCTCAGAATTCTAAAATTAATAACTGACGGAACAAACCTCCAACCCTCTAAAAGCTACAAATAGTCTCACAATCCAAGCATATAAGTCGATGTGAAAAGACCTTTTAATTCAGATGCAAAACTATTGAGATCTTTGAGTTTCATGATATAAATGGATACTCTTGAATGACATAACGGATGAGACATGCATTTTGATTATCGAGAGATTATTCGGTGTTCCAATTTATTCACAACCCTTCAAATTTCTGACATATTCTAGTAAGGTTAGTACTATTGTAAGTATTCTAATCAAATTTAATGAGCGCGTAGCTTTTTTATTTTTTGCTACGCATGAGAGTGATCCGAGTGGATCAAAAGAGCTTGTGTAGGCAAAAAACAAAAAATACGTTATGCAAATTATAGATTGGTATTTGATTTTGTGGTATCGAATACATGTTCTATGACTTGGGACAACTTATTGAGTCTTATTGAATTTATTTGAGTTTATATATGTTCAATTGCATATTGTTTATAGACAACATAGTTTCTTCTGAAAATTTATAGAGATCTTTATATCAAAAAAATTTAAGTGAGTCGGATTTTTTTTTGCAACGACACAATAAGAGCATAGAAGGATAACTTTAACCTTGTGAATAATTTATTTTAAAATTAGAAGTGAGGTTATCATTTTTGGTTGTAATTAATGCTTCGAAAAATATCTTAGTTTATTCAAGAAAACAAGGAACAATTATTTTTCAAGTGATGAAGTAGAATCGTAATAAACACCGCCATATTTGTTAAGTTAAATTTCAAAAATGTTTACTTAATTTGATTCTCTTACGCATTAGTGGAAGATAATTAATTTATACTTTAAAGTCTTGCACTACCTTTTTTTAGGGAACTTGTACTAGTTCTAAGACTAATAAATGACTAAAATACCCTTGTGTGCAATAAATGTGATCAAGATGAGGATCAAGGTTTTGAATATCGGATCAGTTTGAGTATCGATTTGTCGATTGGTACGGTACGTAACGGGTACCGTATCGGATTTATCGCAAATCAATATACATATATAAACCATAGAGAGAGCAAAAAAAATAATTTCTTTTTTCGCAACTATGCAAAAAAAAAAAATCGGATACTGGCCGGTATGATTGGTATTTCCTAGTATGGTCAGTACGGGACGATATTGAGAACGGTAAGATATTATAAGTACTTAGTACCATTTTTTATACCAAAACAATACGTATCGGGTGGTACTGTACGATATTAACAACCTTGCTGAGGATAATAATTTGACTCAGAACCCAAGAACACCCAAATCAATCCGAACACTTCGGGATAAATTTAACCATTTTTTTAACCCCAGGTTCGAATTTGGTTTTTAATTCTAAAAAACTGTTAGGTTTCGGTTCCTGTTCAATTTTGTTAAGTATTAGAACCGAATCCTTAATTAAAATTGGAACCAAAACAAAACCGTAAATGTATATTTACTTAAATATCCCTATACATATGACAAACAAACATCCTACTACTCTATTTGGTTGGTTGTTTTAATGTTACTAATCTAGTGAACTAGTTTAGATGGTTTTAGTTTTTGTGTGATTGTGTAAACTCTCAAATAATATTTTTGATGCAAAAAAGCTAGGGACACACCAAAAAAGCTACACCCTGGCACACCACAAATCAAAACGGCGTCGTTTTGACCAAAACGACGTCGTTTTGACCATCCCAGTTAAAACCCCAATCTTCCCCGTTTTCAGCTTCTTCCCCTGCCTCCTCCTCCCCAAAATCACTTG
>JABCMJ010071645.1:0-10360 GCA_014822125.1 Arbutus unedo
TTTCCGAATAACACATAATTTGATAATTAGCCCCCAAACATACTCTAGGGCTTTTCTTACGCTTTCTCTCTCTCTCTCTATATTTGCCCTTTGTCTTCCCTCCCCTCTGCAACTGACCTCCAAGCTCCATGGCCACCCACCGATTAAATGCTCCTTCCAAAGATTCCAACAACTAAAAATGCTCCTCCTCGGAAACCAAGCTCCTATCGACAAAGACCTCCTCATCCTAGTGTCTGGTTCTCGCACCCAAGATGAGTTTTTCGAACTGGGCCCTTGCTTTACTTGACCAGTTCCTAGCTATGTCAACAAGTTCTATCCACTTTTCGAAGGTAACCTCCCCTTCCGCCTTTTGTCATCTGCCTCAACAGAGTACGATCACTAGCAGGACAGAGTAACCGCTACTCATCGTGTCTTTTGGAAAGAACTAGACGTGGTGGGTGGACACTAGGACTACTCGCTACATATGCTCTGATAAGAGCATATTCACTTTCTTCTACAAACGGCAAGAAGCCGTTGGCAACTCAGCAACCTCTGATGTTGATGGTCTAGGAAAAGTGGTCTTGAAGATGACTTTAGAAGAAAAAAACACGAACTCAAAACAATGTCCTAGATGTTTTAGATATTGGAATGAACTTTGTGTCTAGTTTTCTCTGCTCAGCAAACATGACTTCCTCATAGTATTCGAGGTGGATAAAGTGGTCCTGACTAAGGCTGACATTTATGTGAAGAAGTGTTATATGTCTGATGGGTTATCTCAGCTCAATGTAATATTTGTAATCCCTAATGTCAGCAAAATGAAGTCTCCTTTTGCTTGCTTGACTCTTTTATTTTGTGGCATGATAGATTATCATGCATTGCGTAGATTAATTGATGAAGCCTTGACGTGCTAATTAACTTAAACCACGTAGAGAAAATTCATAAGCGTTGAAACTTGCGTCGAAGCAAAGTTTATAAAGTCTTGTTTTCAATCTATTTAAAAAAGTACAGAACTGCTAGACTTAATCCACATTTGATATGTGCGTTTTGAAATTCATACAAATGCAGAAATGATGCCGAAAACTGTATAACTTTGATGAAGCCTTAACAAAATTGGGAATCTCCACATATATACACAGGAAGACAGTCATATGACCTACTATATGTTAACAAAAAAGCGCAAGTAAACATACCCCATGTTCTGCTATAAAAGACCCCGCATCTCTGCCCAAAATATCTCATAGAGCAGTATTTGTTTCCATTCTATCAACAGTCCCCCACCTTTTCTTGTTTTCTTATTTGTGTGTGCAGTCAACATTTTTCTCGGCAACGAGTGAGCTGCAAATGAAAGAGAACCATGAATGTTGTTTAGCGTTGACTGCAAACATTACTCAACATCTTGAATACAATAGGGCTCTTGCACAATCGAATCGAAGCAGCATTTATGTACTCTCCAGTTGATTAGCATGTATGGTACTTGAACAACATGTCCTTGTAGTAGCATTTGTGGTACTTGGAACAACAAATCTAACCGTTACAGTGAAACAAAATCCAAATCGCTAGCGAAAACATGAAAACCAGATCTAATCTAGCCTAGTTGTAATATACTAGAATAGATTACCTGGTTAAAATCATTGTCTGGAAGGTCTTCGTAATGACCAAAACAACAAGGATCCACGCTCATTCTATGAGCAAAGCACTTACGCTCTCGCCACCTTTTGCAGCTCTACTTAACTCAAGGAGCTCTCATCCCACCGAATTAGCTGTCTGTCTAATAGCAAAGCAAAGCCCGCTACTTCACTGCCTACCTGCGAAAGCCGAGTGCTCCTCTGACATACACAGGGCATCCTCAAAATCTGTTGAAATTCCACAATTCCAGATGGAGAAAGGGGGAAAAATGCAAGTTTTGGGTGGAGTGCATAGAATCTTGCATCTTGATCTGCATTTAACTTACCAAGAGTATTAAAGAAAAAACAAATGCAAGTTATGGGTGGTGTGCATAGAATCTTGATGGACTTACATAACCAGTTCAATGATAAGGATTAATCTTGTTTAACGCAATATTTGTATCTTGGCATAATCCCCATTAGTTCAGTGAACTCTCTTCAAAAAAATGTTAGTAGTTGGTACACGAGTGCTAGATGTCATATCTACTAGCCCAAATATAGGTCAACCTGCTATAAGGCAAAGAAACTGAATTACCGTTCTCGCTGATGGCATTGGAGGCAATAGAATCTTGTTATCTGCTCTAGGAGATTGATTGCCAGATAGCACTTCACTAGAAGAACTTGCGGAGCCGATCAGAAAAAAAAAAATAGGAACTTGCAGAAGTGTGTTTTCTGTGATGTCATTTGGGTGAATATCGAATTCTTTTCCTCAGCACTTCTCACCAAAACCAAGTCAAGAATCGCATTACTCCTGAAGGCTGACCTGCAATAATTAGAATGTCCATAATTTTACTAATACCCAAAAGTTATAGAAGTTTGTATTACGCATACCAATAGTTATGCAATGCTAAATAATTTTGTAAATGACTGCCAGAAATCAACTGTTGAAACGCGTCAAAAAGTTGAATCTAACAACGAGAGTAACAAAACCAAGATGCTCAAATATGTTACAATAGTCTCTCAAGTTGTTTCACATGAAGACCAACCCGTGCGATCAATCATTCAATTTCCGAAAGGCTACTTGTAAATCAGTATACTGGCAGAACTTTTTTTTGTAAAAATTCAATGAATGAGCATCAATAGGCAACGCATTTTGTTGCTTCAAGACCATCTTTACTGCATAAGTTTCACTTCCAAGCACCAAAATCAATAGATTGGAGAGATATACGACCGAGATACATATCTTTCAAATGTTGCTTACACAACCCAATTCTCCTTTTATTCAAGCTTGGATGGATACAACTTGGAAACCCAGTTTTCCAACCAGGATACTTCTGTCTCTCCATCACGTGAATTGTATAAACGCAAGGTGCAGCAACCATGCACCCTGTAACAAAACAATTGCAAGGCCTTGATTGGCTCACCATTCTTGCCAAGGACAGCAAACACAAGCCACTGTAAGAAATTCCATACATTAATGCGTCATCACAGTCAGAAGCATGAGAATCCCATGTCTCATTCGCCAACTCATGTTCTAACTCTTGGGTTGATGGGATTCTACTCAATTCAGTATCAAATTTTTTTTCTATCTCAGTTTCGTGTATCCGATACTTTGCTGCCAGTGTTCTGATACAAGACTTCCTTACCTCATTACATATAATAAGCTTTATGTCAATGAAGTTTTGGCAGTCACTATACCACCTAAGCCATCGCAAAACTATCCCATGGAACCAATCCACTATTTGAGTGCTATCTTGTAAAACAAGCATGTGCGACATACATGGAAATCCTTTAGAATTTGTCAATCCATATCTTAAGAGACGCTTCTTTATAATGTTTACTGGAGCAATAATCTCTGTCATTGTGCAAGATTCAGTAGAATAACTGGAATTAGGCAAAAGGGCAATAATAGAAGCTGTCTCAGAAGAAATATACTCCTCTGCACGCTTCTGAAATTCATGAAAGGAATCTCTTAGCTCTTGGGGCAGCGATGGTTCAGCAATACACTTCGATAAGATGAACTCCTCATTGTCGATGAATTTGGCATTTGTGTCTTGCATCCATACCTTTAACAAGATTTTGTACCAGTGATCCGTTTCCATTCCAGCTTTACGAAATGTGGAAACCTGACTCAGAAGAGATTCTTTATCAGCTAAATGCTTTATCTCTGATTCTTTAACCTTCTTCAACCCATGAGCTAGCCATTTCTTCCCTATTCTGAGTGTCCCAACATCCCAAGACACTCGTTTCTGTGAAGCAAACAATTTTACCTTTTCCTTTAGCTTGTGAACGGCTCTTACTGCAGGAGATTCTTTAACACTTCTTGTAACTAAAGTGCCAAGAAATTGAATCCCATTGGGACCACTAGATGGTAATATTTTTGTCTGCTTGTCAACTCCTAAGTGGAGAGAATTTTCCAAGTAACTCTGAATCTCAGACTTGAAAGCAAAAGCTACATCTTCCGAACCGGAAACAGCGAAAAACATCTCGTCCATGAAGCGACAACAATATACCCTTACGCTAGATTTCTCCACACCATTGGGTTTAATAATCTGGTCTTTCATCTGTCTTCTAAACCAGCTGCGCAACTTGGAGTGGGAACCATCCTGTTCATCATCAAACCCCATTTCTAAAGCTTCATACCTCATTGACATCCTATAAAATTCACGATCAAACAGATCAAGGTATATATTCATTAAAATTGGCGACAAAACCCCTTCTTGTGGAAGACCATGGCCTTTCGGGAAATATCCGAACTCTAAATTGAGTACTCGGGCATCAAACATGCTCTGGATGATAGAAAACAAGCTTGGGTCTTCTATCTTAATCTCCATAGTGGAAATAAGTTTACCTAGGACACAAGTATCAAGTTTTTTGCAGATAAGCAATGTAAACCACCAGTCCGGATTAGAGATTTCTTTGCTTATGTACCTCAAGGCCGACAAATGCCCTCTTCCACTTCGGCTACCATGCGAGATCTTCGAAAAGTGGGGCTTATAAACAACGTCCAAAACTATCCTGATGGCTTCTTGAACAACTTTCAACTTGATATTAGGAAGGACAAGTACTTCTTTCTGTGCACCCTTTGTAGAGATAGAGAAGACATTGGCACTGACGTCAAAATACCCACAGGAGAGCTCTTCTGCCAAGGACTCAAAAGGGATGCAGTCTCCCACCAAAGCCAAGTCAACATTTGAGTTAATTCTAATAGAATCATAAGCATCCCGAAGAGTTTTTGGATTGGCAACCACCTTGTGCATGAGATCTTGAAACTTCCCATCAATATATTGCTCCTTGACCCTCTTCTTTATACGGAGTTCAAGTAACCTCTTAAGCTCTAGACGGGTTTTAGGTTTTCTCTCATCAAGATTAGAAGATTCATCAACAAGACACGCTAAATCCTTCGCCAAAGTATCTTTCCCAACATCCTTATCAGTGTCACTACTAAATGCTTCTAGAGTAGAATAAGCTGAGTCAGGTCTTCCTGAAAAGGATAGATACCCAAATTAAGATTTCCATGAAAAGCTATTTTTCTTAGCAGATCTATAATTGTTCAAGTCAATCATCCGGTCTGGATTGTAGACCAGTTGATTAAAAAAGGCAAGGGATAGAGTTCTTGGACAATATGTAAAGGTGTTCTTCCTGAAAATTTCCAGTTCGTATCAACAGTTGAAAATAAAAGAGCAGAGGAAGCGAAACTGTATTCTTAATAGAATATCACACACGCACTTAACTTCTGGGCCAAGACTCGATGTGAAGCCTACAAGCTGTGTAGGCTTCATACATGATGTGTAGTTCCCTATCTTTTCCAAGAACAAATTTGAAAAATCACGTAGATCAGAATAAACATGAAATCATGAACAAATGAGTGGGTAGATAGGGAAGCCATGAGCCTTACCAATATTATATATGAGGGAAGAATTGAACCCAATATGATTGATTCTGTGTAGCATGCTCCATTTCATCAACTTTCTCCCGCAAACAATCGACAAGTCAGCAAACCACATTTTACGTATGCAAAATGATAACATAACCCGTTAGATGACACCCATAACAGCAACGAGTCACAACTACACACATAAGATACACTAATAAACGGCTTAAAGATAAATAAGTTCCGAAGAAGCGTTTCAACAAACAACTGGTGCACAGACCAATCAGTTCGAACAAGTGGGCCTAGAACAGCTGCATTCTTGTGCAGAGCACCAAATATAGATAAGCGGAGTCGTGTTCCTCAGTTATATTTCGAAACGACCATAGATTTCCCTTTTTGACTAAACAAAAGCGTTAGGTGACCGTGCATGTTAGGCGGCTGTCCAAACGAGAGTCCATCCGCCTCCGGTAATTATATGCAACCAGAACCAAAACCCAGAAACTCTCCCAGAAAAGGATTAGGGACGTGGTATTCAAACCCCCCGCAGCCAAACAAAAACCGCGTCCGCTCTCTCTATCTCTCGAACGTTTGCAATTGAAGGACGACAAGCCTGCACAGCCAAAACGACGCCCGACCCTCGCTGCCACCCGCCACAGCCTCGCCGTTGGAAACCTTGTTCAGTCTTTAGATGAGAAGTAATCGTGATGAGGAGGAGGGTTCTACAGATAAAGAAGAGGGGATTTCGCTCCCTGTTCCATGGCCAAAACAAAATAAAAGATTTTATCGAAAGTTGGGGATTTTGAATTAGGCCCTTTGCACGCTGTGGAATTTTAGAGTTTTTTGGGTTCAGTTTTGTTTAATCAGTTGGTCTGATTAATTATGTCCAGGTTTGTTTGATTAAAGGCTCATGGGATTATGGGTTCAGCTCTATTTCAAGTTGAATTTTGAAACTAGGTCTTTCTTAGAGTGAGTTTTTTTCAGCAAAATAAAACCATTGATTCAGAATTTCTGATACTATCCGTTTCTAAAAGAATTTATAAAATCCAGCAAAAGCAATCACCAAACACATTATAGGTATTTTACTTTACTTACATAGCGGCTGGTGCCATGAAAAACTAAAATGCATTCGACTGTTGCATTAAACTATAACACAAGTGACCAAGGAACACTGCATTGTAGTCAATAAATGTGTTGCACACCTCACATGCGATCGTAAACAATTTTTCAAAAAAATAAAGCAATCTTTATATGCGTTATATATTAACTTTTTTGAATTATATGTCTTTCTACAGATTAACGTAGGTGTAGATATCACAATTTGAATCCACGAAGAAGCAGTAGAAGGTCTCTCTCAAGTAGTAGTAGAGTGGCGCTCTCAAGAAGCAATAGAGGGTGGTCAGAGCAGTCCCACCCCATAGTCCTAGACAGTTGGGAAGTCTTGGGGAGCCGATAGGTACACCAAGTTATGCAATTTTCCCTATTCGAAAGCAGGATCGCTCCAAAGAAGTACATGAGAAATGCACATGCTGCTTGCACCCACTGCTCCAACATGTCAAGTCAGGTGCTCGGTCTCAAACCAAGAGTACCGGACCATGCAAGCCTTTGACTGAGGAACTGTTTCGATAAGAACTCCACTGTGACGGAGTCTGTGTGCAGCCCCAAGTCAAACATGATAGGTCGACCGCTTACCTGCATGACCTTGGCATACGTTGGTCCTATTTAAATAGAGCCTTTATATTATTTCTCTTGCACTCTGTTTTGCATAATCTGCACCATATTTACAATTTTAGTGGTCTAAAATACGTGAGAAAATAATAAAATACCCAAAACAACCTGTTAGTGGTAGATAAGCTACAGTATACTCAGAAAGTAGTTAGAAAATAAGCTACAGATTCTACATGGGTCTATGTGTGGGGTACGCCACTTGGCTCAATGTCATACGCCAATCAACAAAAGACCATACACCAACCCGATAATGGCATACAGTGTTCTGTTGATTGATAAACATTACTATTTCGTACGTTTGACATGTTGTTTAATTAAATTGCTCTACGATTACTATTTTGAACAATAATATAAACGTCAAACATTTAAGTTTATCACTTTATTCCCCTTTGTATGCTCAGATTCCCGACTTGTGATATTAACATAAAATGAACTCAAAATTTCATAAATAATGAGCAGAGATCGACCTTAGGTTTGAGCGAGAGGGTGCCTAACACCTTTTAGTCATACCCTGCACTTCAAGAGTATCAAATGAACAATAAATCGAATAAATAGAAAGCCAAACAACAAAAATAACATAAAACTCTAACAATAAACATTGTCACAATACCAAAATTTTAAACAATGTACTTTACAAGTCTATAATTGCCCAAAAATATAAAGTCAAGTCAAAACTTCTGACAACTGAAGTAGTTAGTTTCGACTTAACTTCTAACAACTAAAGTATAAAACTAACTACTAAATTTCAAAAGAACTCATCCAAGAATCTAACTCATTGACTCAATATCGTCACCTATAACATTGTTACTTACAACACATAAGTCGAAACTCGAGTAGAAAAACACATGACAATTATGATAATGTTGGACAAAATAGAATCACATCAATATCATATCCATGACATGCATAGTAAAGCAATAACATACGGTATCATGCTTAATGCAGCACATGCAAGATGTGAGACTTCGCCACCAATGGCAACTCGTGCAACTACACTAAGACCTATGTCCAGTCCCAAACTCTAATGTATGATGAGACCTACGTCCCGTCCCAGACTCCACTGAGTTCACGGGCTACTTCAACTGACGAGACATCTCCAACCCGATAATATTTTAACTGTCTTTCACCGTCGAAATCACAAAGATACTGAATCAGGATAACATGACATCAATGCATGATCATACGAACATATAACTTACAATTCCTGATCCAAACAATATGCACAAATGAATTTAAAAATAAAAAATGGGTTGATTTTATTTAAAAATAGTTTTCTAGATGTCAGGAGCTCGCTCAAACTGTCAGAAGCTCGCTCGAGTGCCGAAAACATACTCACTGTCCAAAATAGAACCCTGGAAGATTAAAAAGCTCGCTCTAGCGGCGTATAGCTCGCTCTAGCGACCTACTTAATTTTTCAGGTTCTGTTCTGCGCAAATAGAACATCACCTTGTTTCTTCGTCTAAACAGTCCAAAACTCAATGAAAACACATTTAATCATGCATAATCTAATTCCACAAATAAACGCGGATATACATATGATGGACATATTTTAAATGACATTAAAATAGAAGAACTATGAGCAATCCTACCTTGGATACGAAGAACGGTAGAAAAACTCTAATACTTGCGTAACTCCTCTAATCTCCCGCATACTAAATTGATCCACGGCTCCACTCAAAGCTCTCGATACCAGGATCAATATTTCAATTATGTGTTTCACGAGATTCCCTCGTACACTCATTTATTTACCCTCCTCAATCAACTAAACAAGGCTAGGGTTTGGAAAAAATAAAACGAACATAAATTGATTTTAGGATTTCTTTCGCCGTATATACTCTTTAACTAGGTAATTGCACAAAAGTCCTTTAGTTTCAACTTGTTCACATTAGTCCAAAAACTTTCAATTTACCTTAAACGTGCCAAAATTACAATAGTAAACTATAAAACTGCTGAAAATAATATGACATGAAATAGAATAATAAAATTTTTATATACTCTTTAACTAGGTAATTGCACAAAAGTCCTTTAGTTTCAACTTATTCACATTAGTCCAAAAACTTTCAATTTACCTTAAACGTGCCAAAATTAAAACTGCTGAAAATAATATGATATGAAATAGAATAATAAAATTTTGAACCGCATAGCATCACACTTTCCTTCTCAAGACTTAATTATTGAGTCTCGTAATATCTGGTTATGAGTGTCCAGGGGCGGTACTGTGTTAGGGCTAGGCCCCCATAAAATTTTAAAAAAAAATTTAGGACTTACATGTAATTTTTAAAAATTATTAAAAGATTTGTATTTTGGCCCCCCCAAAATAACAGTAGGGCCCTTTTCTAAAAAAATCGCAGAAGAGGAGAACGGCGAGTCGGCAGCCGGCGAGGCCCACGAGGAGAGGAGTCTGACTGTTTGAGAAAAGGAGAACGGCATGTCGGCCTCCGATCGAAAACTCGACAGTCAACAGTCGCTGAGGTATATTGGAGATTTGGAATCGGTGAAAGGCTAAAAGCCTTTGAAAAGTTTGATCATCAATATAATGGAGTCTTGGACAGTAGTCTGTAGTTATATATACTTATATAGTTATATTAATATATTTTGGTAAATTGTTAAGGTACCCATGGCCCCTGAGCCCTAGTTCCCTTGAGATTATTATATAGGTCGCTTTATATTTATATATAAAAAAAATGGATAAAGATAAACTAATGTGGTTCTATTTTTGTTGTATACTTGTATTATATTCAAAAGTCAAAAGTTTTATATTTTAATGGACATATTGCTTATATTTGATTATTTATTGATAAATTGTTGATTCACTAATTGTTTATGGTTTATGGCAACTTAGGGATTGTTTATTTGTCCACTCTTGTCAGACGCTACAAACTCCTCACTCCGGTGTTAGGTATGTAAATACAGAGCACTGGTGGGTGTGTTTAGTTTAATTTTATTTATCTTGTTAATAGATTGTAAATGCAGAGTATTGGTGGGTGTGCTTAGTTTAATTTTAATTAGCTCGTTGGTAGATTGTAAATGTAGAGTATTGGTTCGTGTGCTTAGTTTAAATTAACTTAGTGATGGGAAAAATGCACCAAAGACAGCCACTAATAATTTTTCCCTGTTCGTGCAAATAGAGAATAGGCTAAATGTTGTAAACCCACAACAATCAACAAGTAAAACTAGG
>JABCMJ010071700.1:0-17256 GCA_014822125.1 Arbutus unedo
TCCACCTTATGGCGCATTTTCCAATCTAGCGCCTGACACGCGCGCGAGCAGTAGTTCACCGTCCCACAAACAGAACACCGCCGGAATTCGTGCCTTCTCGTTTCGGGTCGCCCGCACCCGACGTGAGAGCATAGCCGGAGCCCCGGCCCCGGTACACCACCACGATCAGCGAACCAATCCGTCAGAAACAAGCTCGCCGGGTGCGCTTCCGGCACCGGGACGTTACAACCGAAATCGCTGAGCAAAGGGCAGCCGACACCTGAGCCAAAACTCACCTTCCAAGCCAGACATGAGCCGGAGGGGAGAGGAGAGTCGGAAACGGAGAGGACAGAGGCTAGCTCGCGAGCATTGGCTTGGACTAGAAATCGGCGCCCCTCGGTTACGTTCCGTGGCACGCCGTAGCCGTCTTGGAGACAGTGGCCTAGCTCTCGGAGGGCGTCAATGTGACCTAGGAAAGCGGCTCGAGCGCATAGAGCCACGCCGGCACGGAGATTCTTGTCGCTCTTCGAGCCACCGCTGCCGTTGAACTGAATTACTGCAAGTGAATAAAGAGCCTTCGCGTGAGAGTTAATCGCCGCCTTGGCCATTAGTGAAGCTCCGGTTCCTCGGTTCTGCAAGCAGTAGAAGCGAATCTGGGCAGAAAAAAGACGTCAATCTCGGAATAAGGCAGCGTTTGGTTCACTATAAACGATTTGAGAAAGAAATGTAACTTTGATCCCTGCCCTCCCAAACGAACCAACACTTATTCAAAATCTGGCATTTTTTAAAAGAAAATTCAACATCGCAGTGATTAATTAAAAAACAAGAATCATTTCATTTCAGTAAATCAAACGTGGTTTATATAAGTGTGATATATTTATGTACTCACCATTCCCAGAGTGTAGGAAGCTTCAACGTTTCCAGACTCGGCACACTGTTTCAAGAATCGGTGAGCGGACTCGGACCAATTTTTAGCTTTAACGGCAAGCACTTTCGTTGAAGCTTTGGATAGAACCATGGATTGATGTCCTAAGGCGTTTAATCTCTTGCATCTGTTTCAAAATAAATTTACAACCTCACAATCAAATCCCAAAGAAACCAAACAAGCAAGGAAATCTTCAGTCCGAAACAGAATTTGAAAAAAATGATTCTTTTGATAAATAAAAAATTACAGAGATCCAGAAAATGTTAGAATAAGGCATAAATGTTTGAATAAAAGATAATAGCAGCAAATTGGAAGACAGGATACTTACGTTATCAAAACGTTGAGAAAATCTGAAGGACAGCCGGCGGTGGAGCTAAGTTTGCTGAGAATACAAACGACGAGATCATCAGGTAATCCGTCGAACAAGTCGCGTTTTCCAGCGACCTCCGTCGAAATCTTTAAACGTTTCCGGTTATTCTTCGTTTCGCCGCCGGCGAAATCTCTTCTTCTAATTACTCTTCTGTAACAACACATATCGACTTTCGGATAGCAAATTCCCTGCCTCGTTCTCATCTCTGTCTCTCTAAACAGACACATATAGATACATATATATCTCTTCTATATGTGGAATTACATGGAGAAGCAAACTGGGGGGTTTTATATATAAAAGAAGAGAAACACCGTATCAACTATGGAACGCACAGCAGTAACGTCAAAGCCGAATTTCAATAAATAATCACAGCACGGTGTGCTTATTTACCATAATATCCCTGGGCGTTTTCTAATTCGGTCAAATGGCGCTGACCAGATCCCTCACAGTCCGTCCGTCGGTCGTCGTCGACGGTGGCAGCGAATATGGACAGAGATACAGAAACGTACAACCCAATTCTCTTCATGTAAGTCTATTTATGTTGGTTTCTCTCTCTCTCTCTCCTCCCCCCGAAATTACTTTGAGTTTGTTTCGGAAGTTGTTAATTTTGTAACAGTAAGCAACTAACTTCGGTTTAATTTCGTAAACAAATTGAACAGATTTCAGGTAAACACTGTCACTTGCCGCGCGTGGATGCTAATTATATGTGAAATTTTATAAATTGGTTTTATGTATTGGATTAACTTTATGGGTAAAATGCACTGACCTCCACCGAGGTTTCTTACAATTGCAGGGACCTCTCTTAAGGTTTGACAAAATACAATAATCTCCTATACTTTGAAACTATTACTCGCTTTTTCCCCTGCCATGAAATTAAAATCTACGGCGTTAATTTTGATCATGAAATATCCATTTTACCCTTTGGCTATGCTGAGAAGTATTTCCACTGTGGAGTAAAATGCACTAATCTCTCCTGAGATTTCTAATAATTACAGGGACCTCTCCTATGATTTTAAAAAATACACTGATGAATTTTAACTCATGAATTTATTATTTTTTTAAAATAAAATAATTTTTTTATAAAAGCGGGTCTTAATAGTGTTTAACCCCAATTTGTTAATATTTTCTTCATATTCAATTGTTAGAAAATGATAAAAAAATAATGAAAAATTAAATTTTGACATTTTTTTGAGTTAACTTACTAAAAAAATAACGAGCCCCACACTTAAAATTTTTCTGTAAGAATTTATATCGTGGAAAAATTTTTAAAAAGCCAAAAAATAGAATTAACTATTTATGCCTAATTCGTCCTAATTTTCTCATTTGTAATTTTGTTTTTGTCTTTGTTTAATTTTTTTGTATTTTTCAATTTAGCCTCAATTTTTTGTAAATTATTAGTTCGTCTTAACGGAAGGAATTTAAAAAATATAAAATTATATTTAAAAAATTCACTAAAGACAAAAAATAAGTTTTAAGAAAACTCTATTTACAAAAAAAAAAAAATAATGTATTTAAAAAGTATAAAATTATATCTAAAAATTAAAAAAATATTAAAGACGAAGAATAAGTTAAAATTGACACTATTTTTAGATTATTTTTGTTTTTTCTAAATTTTTTTCAAATTAATTCGTATTTATTTAAATCTCTAGTCGAGACAATTTCAAATTTTATTTCAATTTATATTTTTGAAACTTTCAAATATATACTACATTTACTCTTTGGTGACGTAAAGATATATGCAAAGTGTCTTTGTTAAAAAAAAATTACAACACAAGTAATTACATTTCGATACTAGATGACATATCCATAACTGAAAAAAATAAAATTACATTCGTAAATAAATAAATAATCAATTATTGCATTTGTAAAAAAAAGTTAACTCAAAAAAATAATATACATTTAGTTTTTAGTGAGGTGAGAAAGCCAACAAGTAATGGGAAAAATGTAAATTTTTTTTTATAACCATGAGCAAAGGTATTTTTGACATTTAGGCAAAGTGTTCTGATGACATCATTACAAATTAACTCAAATCTAACAAAAAGTAATGGGAGGGGAAAAAGAGTAAAATATTTTGAAAAACAGGGGAGGTGAGTACATTTTTCCAAGCTACAAGGGAGGTTCCTACAATTGTTAGAAACCTCAGGGAAGATCAGTGCATTTTACCCGTTATTAACATTTCAAGGGCATTTTAGAAATTTTAAAAATCAATTACTATGACATCAACATAATCCATCCATTTTTGGAAGGAAGTTAGCACGGGGAAACGATCAAATATTTTTAAAAGCATGTGAGGTCACTGCATTTTCCAAAACTTCAGGGGAGATTTCTGTATTTGTTAGTAACCTCAGGGGAGGTCAGCGCATTTTACCCTTAAGAAAAATAGACTTTTAGGAGTGAAAAGTTATGAATTTTATAAATTACCATATATTTAGAAAGGATGTTTGGGTAAATTTTAATATTTTATATTCGTTGCATTTTTCGGAAGTAGTCTTGTATTCTGCATCAAAAAAAAAAAAAAAACAAAGGCAGCCTGCAAGTATGTCACATTAAGATTAGAAATTCATTCATGCGGATGATTTCCATTGCCAAAATCTCGCCACTGAGTGTAGGAAAAATACTTCAACAAATTCGTACACATTCAGAAATTCCAAAACATATACGTCTAGTCAATTAGTCATTGAGATCGAAGGTACATTGCATAAATATAATGAGCAGGAATGATAAATCAAGCGGGAAACAAATGTAACAGAGTCTTGTATTTTACACAGTCTCATTAAAACAAAATTACCACCTCACCGTGAATGTTGGAGAATAGCTTTCACGTCTGTCTCCCAGGATAAAACGGCTTGCGTGAACGAAATAATACGTAACTACGTCTGTCTGTCTGTATGTCGAACCTTCTTATGCCTACCTCTCTCTTACTTGGAAAAACAGAATTTGGGAGATCTTTTGTAGACAAAATTTCGTGTGTCCAAAACCAAGAGTGAGATTGGTATAAATAGGAATATCAGAAACATTTGAGTTGCTAAAACCGAAAGCCCTTTTGATTGCACGCCATGAATGGAGGATAATGTTGTCATTATTGGAGACTCTTAAGCTGCGTAACGGACGATACTTTTCGGTTGTCGACCATCCGGTATCCAATTCATTCACAAAAACCTTTGAATTTCCAACACCCGGAACTTGGTACATCTAAACGAATTGCAAATTCCATACAAAAATACTACGCCAAAAGGAACATTAGGTTGCCACTAAATTTCCAAGACTAGTACATGTACAATATGGAAACTAGCCAATGTAAATGATATAAATTTCTCCACCAGTAAGTCTTCTGGTTCAGCTTCTTCTATTTCTTCATACTCAGATGCACCGCGAAGATAGAGAACATTGTTACTCCGGAAGATTAGTAAATATAGAGGGAGTTAATTCAACTGAAGAAATGATGTTTGCACTATGAATTCCCAAAAATGGTGTACTTGTGTAACTATTCTCCATAAGAGGCAGCGGAGAATATGAGCAATTGAGGTGATAATTCAGTCCCACGAGGAAGAGAACTAACCTTAATATACGACATTCAAGGAAAGTCAATCCGAAGTTGCGAGGTAACTGCTTTGATAATTCATATGTTCCAGGTTTGATGTCATTCACGAAAACCTAAACTTGATAAACAATACATGATTTTCCAAAGTACTTAATCATGTGGTTCTATGGTCTTTGATGGCTACTTGCCATTCCTAAGGAAACTGGGGATTTTTTTAGCTTATTTGCATCTCTGAGTACGTAAAATATGTTTATGTATGCCAGGACACACGATTGTGATTCATTCACAGTGCACAAAATTTGATCACAAAGGTAAATCACATGGCCATTTCAATCTATCAAATAGAAGTCGTCAATTTACCCCAAACAAAAATATCAACAACCCCTGCAACAATACTTCAAACTAATATGACTGGGTGTTTATGGGTTGGTTCGGGTTAAGTTCACCCTTGACCCGCCAAACGATCCAAATCATTATGGTTGCAACTTTACTCACCTGCTGTCAACCGAACACGTGATTGAAATTGACCAAATCAGTCTGTGTCAGGTGGCCTTGTTTTATGAAGGCCTCTGACTAGGGTTAGGTATGATTTTGAAGGATCATGGCAGTGATGGAGGGCGGAGATACACAATCGTGCAAAGAGGAGACTCAGCCCGCGTGAGAATGAGAGATCAAGAGAGGGCTTTGATTTGGTAGCTAATGCCTACTAGCAAGAGAGGGAGAAAGAGACTACATGGTTAAGCAGTGATAGAGAGAAGACCTAACCAGGTCAACCTCATGGACAACGATATGGGGAAGAGAGAGACTTACACAGGATGAGAAAGAAAGGAGGTTTTACGATAGAGGAATGAAGTGAGGCATTGATGAGTAAGAGACCTGACAGTATTTTTGGGCACGTGTGATCTGCTCAGATCAAATGTCTCCTCAGTTCAGACGCGTGCTCAGCTCAGTCTTCTGCCCAACTGGACTGCATGAAGAGTTTGAGTAGACCTAACTTTTTGAGAACATTCCTAAGGCTATACTGCCCGATTATACATAGTTTTGCCTTGTTTGATTATATTCCTAAGATCATGGGATATGGACTCCATATCAATCTAATAATGGATAAGGATCATAGAGTTCATTCCGGTGTCATTCCTATCTTCAAGGAACTATCTCTTAATTATACTCCACAATGCCACACGATAAGGAGCCTCCTGTTGTCTATATAACCTAAGCTAACCCTACAGTCCAATGCACGAAAACTCTGTTATTCTAATTTCTTGAGCTTTTCATACCATCTTCTCTACTATAAGTTCTAAAATCGGCATCGAAGGGATGCTGACAAGGCACCACACTGGTATTAAGTGTTTTGTAGGCTCAGGCGAGTGGGTGACATTCCAATCCGTTCCATCGAGCAGAGAGAGACTTTCTCGAGAGTCAAGAGAGGGGCCTTCGTTCACTTTGAGAGTGAGACGAGAAAAAATGACAATAGGAGAGACACCCGATATCTGGTACCCCTTGATCTCCTTAGCTAATAAAGTTTGCAACATCTATTAATTACTATATGTAATTTCGGTTCTGTGGGGTTAGTTGGGTGCATGTGTTAAACAACTGATGCCAAACGAGAAACCAAAAAAATTAAGCTATGAAAAATCAAGGCCGACGGTTGTAATCTCATCTTTCAGATGAAGTTACCTGATCAGAATCTCTCCAAGATTTCCAGTGAACTGTCCCTCTATATACTTTTCACTGTCGGCCAGCTGCAGAAAAGCCTCAACTAATTATAAAGGTGGACTCAGGAAATGTACTACCGACGCTGAGAAAGGTTGATTATTAGCTGAATACAATACTTATCTAAGGATTTGTCAGGACATGATTCATGAGAAGGAAACAAGATAAGCATAAATCAGCAATTGTACCACGAGATACAATGTTTCACTTTCATAAGCCATACAACATGGTAGCTGAGGACCTGTAAATCAGCCCATCATATTTGTAACAAACGGTTCACATCCTTTCTTCGAATAAGCATATATGCGTGCATGTACGACGTAATACCAGAGTAGGAAACCATAAATCAACACGAAAATACAGTTCAGAGTAATACCTGCAGGTTCATGTATGAATCCACGAGAAAACCTAAAAGCAAAAAGTAAGAGAAGAAAATGAATCTAATGATGGATAACAAACCTCCACTGTCAATCAAAACACAAGCACGTTAGGTAGACAGGAAATTCAAGTTAAGTAAACGAGAAAGGTGAAAAGGGTCACATTTACGACTTGACACACAAGCCATACTCGCATGCCCATACGTATACAGAACTAACAACCATTGAAAGCCGCATACCTTTGTATTCCATTCCACACTTAAGTTTCACAATGACCCTCATTCCAGTAAAATTGTTCTGGAAAGATTTGGGATTCACTGGTATGGTCTGTAATATTCAGATAAGAAAATTCAAAATGCAAGGTAAGAGAAACACTACATATCGTGGATGTTAAGAGACCTGGAACCTGGTGACCAAAATTTCAATCTCAAAATCATGCACTTGAGTACATGCCAAAAAAAAGAAGAAAAAAAGAAGCACAAACTGTATGCCGGCAGATATTATAACCAATGATCTCAGGAACTGAAATTAGGAGGACTGATGCAATGCATGCACATCTTACCAAAAAAAAACAATTAAGGTAGGGACAGAGACGGATCTAGAATTTATAGACACTGGAGTCAAGTATATATAACGGAGATAATTTTAGGGCAAGACATACCATCTAAGACATAATATTATATGGGACAAATTTATCAAAATATCTAAAAAAATATACCTATTCTAGGGGGATTTTTCAACTCTGTGGTGTCAAACTTGCCACTATGGCTAGGAGGGATAAGCAACATTTATATAAAAAGAAAGAATGCAAAGAACCCAAGACTTGTCGCTCTATTATTCAGTAAACACAGCAGTGAAATGAGATATGTTGCAAATCATGATTCATAACCTTTATTTGCATCAGCTTGACAAAAAGATGCAAAATGCACCACAAGATCCAGTCCCAATCATCAACAAAACCTTCTGGTTCAAAAACAAGAATCCCTTTGAACGCATTGAAAAGAGTAATGCTACGAATACAAATTTTTCGGACATAAATGTGTCAGGGGCGGACCTGAAGAAGGGGGGCGAGGTTTCACGTGACACCTCCTGACCCCCGTGCTCCACTAATTTTTTATTTTTTATTTTTAGGTTTTAACGGTAAGTCAATGCCTACCGCGTAACACTATGAGATACACATATCTCTGTTGCTCTGCCAAACTCTCTCAAATCTAGTTAATTAAATTTTGAAACATATACCCATTGAGATGTATCCGGAACCGTTAGATGCATGTGGGGTCTTCAATTACCGTTAGATGCGCATGAGGTCCTCAAATTGAAGAACTTACATGCGTCGGTTCCGGACTCTGTGTTTATGTTCGTAGACTTTTTGTTGGGAAAATATTTGTGCTGGAACAATTATCTGAAGAAAAAGAAAGAACGATGATGTACAGAGTAATAACACTCACAGCCATTGGAGAAGACAATCGGAGCAAACGACGCTTCGGATTGGAAGATATGGAGTGGGATACCTGAATTGGACCAGATTTTCTTGCCTCATATTCGGATCCGAAAGAGAGAGGAGAGAGGTAGCAATGCGGCTATATCGGAAAGTGTTCGATTGTTATGCTGACAATGTGTAGATATGTGAAAGAATGACAAAGCAATATTGACACCACCACACTTTCAGAACAGAATCACCGGTATCTCTTGTAACAGGGGTCGCCAAAAAGAATTCGGTGAATTGCTAGCATATAAAAAATCAAAACACATAACCTTGTGCTATAATGATCTGATAATATCCCATTTTCGTGAATTGCAGAGTTATTACAGGCAGATCGTAAATCTATGAACTCAACGGATCTTGATGCTAAGGTAATCAAATTTCTTACATGGAAACTATACTATTTTGTGAACAATATACTCTAATTCTTATTTGTCGCCTAAGCAAGCATGCGGTGTAAAATAAAATAATTCTTGAAGTATTAGTTGAGTAGAGGCATGAGTTTTGAATTAATTGTATCATAAGTAACAGCTACTAGTTTTCTGTGATAAAATTAATGATATTTAATGCATGATAATAGGAAATTCTTTTTCATTTTTAATGCTACCTTGTTCTTAAAAATTTAGAAATAATATTTTTAATCGTTCAATTTATTACAAAAATCCCACAACACTCCTTAAGAATTTTCTCAGAATGATAAATAAAAACTATCGTTTATTTATATTGTTTTTCATTCAACATCATGAATTTCATTTATTTAATGAAAAATAAGTTAATTTAAAAAGAGTGTTAATATTTTTAATCGTTCAATTTATTACAAAAATCCCACAACATTCCTTAAGAATTTTCTCAGAATTATAAATAAAAACTATCGTTTATTTATATTGTTTTTCATTCAACATCATGAATTTCATTTATTTAATGAAAAATAAGTTAATTTAAAAAGAGTGTACTGATTTTAAGCACATGGTATTGCAAACAATATATCTAGTCTAATGACTATAATCGAACCATTCTAAAAATTTGTAAAAGAATATTTAAAACAACAACAACAATATGTACATTTTAAATTTTGCACTGGTATTCCTAATAGAAAATATATAAGAGTGATTTAAATTTTTTTATATTTAACAAGAAACAAACTATTTGAACAAAGATAATGTTGGTAGTATCGAAGATTAATGTATTGACTTAATAGCTTTTAACAAGTAAAAAAAATATCATTTATTAACCATTAACAAATGTCCCTAGGAACTCTTTAGCATTTGCCAATAAAACAAGGCAAAACCAGCACGCTTCTAAAAATACTTAATTCTCATTATTTTGCCAAAACTTTTCGCATGACTAGGAAAGGTAAAGTTATCTATGGATTTTTTGAATTACCAAATTGTTAAAAATGATGTTTAGGTAAATTACTATACATTCTAAGGTACATTTGCTGAGTTGTTTCGGAAGTAATGCATTCTGCATCATCGAAAACAAATCAAAGGCAGCCTGCGTGATCAAAAATCCAGTGAACAACCCATAACTTCTAAGATGCATCCCAATGCTTCATAATGAAATATGTTACATTAAGATCAGAAATTCATTCATCCAGATGCAAAATCTTGAGTCTATGCCACGGAGCGCCTGTTACGCCTAAATGAATTGCAAAAGGAACATTACGTTACCACAACATTTCCGAGACTAGTACATGTGCAATCTGCAATCTGCAATCTGCAAACTAGCCAATGTAAATGATTTTAATTTCCAACAGAAACCAGACTTCTAAATGGTGGGTCGGGCCAGGACTGGACACCTCGGAAATCCACCAGTTAGTCTTCTGGTTCAGCTTCTTCTATTTCTTCATCCTCGGGTACACCACGGAGATAGAGAACGTTGTTACACCTGCAGAATTAGCAAAGATAGAGATAGTTAATTCATCTGAAGAAATGATATGTGCACTATGAATTCCCAAAAATGGTAGTTACAAGAAAATGAGCAATTGAGGTTATAATTCAGCCCCACGAGGAAGAGAATTAACCTTAATATATCACATTCAAGGAAAGTCAATCCGAAGTTGTGAGGCAACTACTTTTGATAATTCATATGTTCCAGGTTTGATGCCATTCTAGAAAACCTAAAATGATAAACAATAAATGATCTCCCAAAGTACTTAATCACATGGTCCTAGGGTCTTCGATGGCCATTTTCCATTCCTAATGTAAACTCCTCCTCATTGTACCGAAATATAGGTATGATTTAAACGTACCAGGTGCAACATCACATTTTGACACCTGAGGAAGGGGGATTTGTGTATTATTTGCATGTCTGAGTACGTCATATATACCTATGCATACCACTACACACGATTGTGATTCATTCAGAGTGCACAATATTTGATCATAAAGATACATCACATGACCATTTCAATAAATCAAATAGAAGTCCCAATTTACCCTCACAATAATATCCAACAACCACTGCACCAATACTTCTACCGGACCAAACTAATATGGCGGGGTGTTTACATGTTGGTTTGGGTGGGGTTCACCCTTGACCCGCCAACCAACCCAAATCATTTCGGTTCGAACTTTACTAACCTGCTGTTGACCGAACGCATGACTGAAATCAGTCTTGCGTCAGGTGGCCTTGTTTTGTAAAGGCCTCTGACTAGGGTTAGGTAAAAGCTTGAAGAAGCATGGCAGTGATGGAGGGCGGAGCCACACAAACGTGCCGAGAGGAGACTCAGCCCCCATGAGAATGAGTGAGAACGAGATCGAGAGAGAGAGAGAGGATGAAAAGGAAAGGAGGTTTTAGGGTAGAGGAATGAAGTGAGGCAGAGAGACTTTCTCAAGAGGGGAGAGAGAGAGAGAGAGAGAGAGAGAGGCTTTTGTTCACTCAGAGTACCCCTTAATCTCCTCAGCTAATACATTTTGCAGCACATGCCCTCTTATAATGTACTCCATGTAATTTCAGTTATGTTGGGTTAGTTGCGTGCATACATTAAACAACCGATGCCAAACGAGAAACCAAAAAATTTAAGTTGTGTAAAATCCCCATTGTAATCTCATCTTTCAAATGAAGTTACCTGATCAGAATCTCTCCAAGATTTCCAGTGAACTGTCCCTCTATATACTCTTCACTGTTGGCCAGCTGCAGAAAAGCTTCAACTAATTACAAAGGTGGAATTAGGAAATGTACTAGCAACGCTGAGAAAGGTTGATTATTAGCTGAATACTATACTTAACTAAGGCTTTGTAGTGATGGGAATCATGAGAAGAAAACAAGATAAGCAGTTTCAATTTCCACTTATCTTATTAAATATGCTTCAACAACACCAATAGTACTGCAAGATAATAAATTGCATAAGCTACACAACATGGTAGCTGAGAACTGTAAGTCTGTAAATCAGCCCATCATGTGTAACAAACAATTCACATGCTTTCTGCAAATATGCACACATGCGGCCATGTACAACATAATACCAGAGTAGGATAACATAAATAAACACGAAAATACAGTTCAGAGTAATACCTGCAGGTTCATGTATGAATCCACTGAGACAAGAAAACCTAAAAACAAAAAGCAAAAGAAATAAAATGAATGCAAGGATGGATAGCAAAACCTCCATTGTCAATCAAAACACAAGCATGTTACGTAGACAGGAAATTCATGAAAAGAAAACGAGAAAAGTGAGAAAGTTCACATTTATGACTTGATACACAAGCCATACTCGCATGCACACAAGTATACAAAAACTAACAACCATCGAAAGCCGCATACCTTTGTATTCCATTCCCCATTTTAGTTTCACAATGACCCTCTTTCCAGTCAAATTGTTCAAGAAAGGTTTGGGATTGACTGGTACTGTCTGTAATATTCAGATAAGAAAATTCAAAATGCAAGGCAAGAGAAACACAAAATATCGTGGAAGTAAGAGACCTGGAACCTGGTGAGCAAAATATCAATATCAATATCATGCACTTGAGTACATGCCAAACAAAACAAGAAGAAAAAGCACAAATTGTATGCCGGAAGATGTTATAACCAATGACCCCAACAGAGAATCTCTCTCCTGCAATTGGTTGTAATAAGTGCTAACATTGTTGTTATCGTTACGATGCTATGAGATATCAGGTATGTGAGCTTTTAACAATATGAAGATATGAATATTATTATTCTATTGTGTTATTTTGGATATGAATTTGGACACATAAAAATGTAGATTCGAAATAAACAAATTAGTAAATACGTTAAAAACGTTAATGGATTTAATGAAACCCTTTCCACAACCGGTCAAAATCACCGATCATTCGACTGATTGCAAAAACCCTCGTGGAGCAGAGTTTAACCAACTAGTAGCCAGAAGATTTTGGTCGTCATCAAGAATCATTGTGAATTTGAATATATAGAGAGAAATCAGCATGATTTTCTATTATCTTTTCTCATACATCAAACCATAGAATGAACATTTAACTTTAAAACATTGAGAATTATGAAGTTCTATCATTCAGCAAACACAGCAGTGGAATGACATGTTGCAAATCATGATTCATCGCCTTTATTTGTATCAGAATCACAAAGATATGTAAAATGCACCACAAGATCCAGTCCCAATCATCAAAACTAAACCTTCGGGTTCAAAAACAAGAATGAAGGTAATGAAAAAGGAAATGCATTACAAAAACTTCATCTCCCTAAACGAAACTATACATACATGGAACGCACAGAGAAAGGAACCATACAAAACGTTTCCAGGTATTATACAAATGAAAGTACATATGTGGTTTTTTCCAGCTGCGGAGTTCACGAAATTCTCACAGATAACACGTTACAAAACGAAAATGGGCAAATATTTGTGCTGAAACAATTATCTCAAGGAAAAAGTAAGAACGATGGACAGAGGAATACAACTCACAGCCATTGGAGAAGACAATCTGATCAAATGACGCTTTGGATTGGAAGTTGATTGGGGGTTTAGGGTTTTGGAGAGAGAAGACGGCGGCTAGTTGTATGATTTGGGCAGAGAGTCATGCTCATTGCCCACCGGAGTCAGTTTGCCTGTGTAACCCGACCCGAATCCATTAAATCGGGAAGTGGGTCGCATCTCCGAATTCGGGATGTGATTAACTGAAACCGCCTGAATTCTTTTACCCCATTGACCCACTTAAAACTGTCTCTCGAATTCTGGCCCAATCTAAGACCAACCACTTGACCCGAGATTCTACCCGAGAGCAATGTCGGTTCATTTTAGGTTAAAATTTTAAAAAGAATATAATATATATAGCAAGAATGAGGACATAGTAAGCAAGGAGATTAATTATAAAGGGATAAATATTATAAAAGATTTGATATAATAAATATAAGTACGTTGATGACATTTTTATTATTGACAATGTCACACTCATAATTATTAATAATGATATTTAAGTAATTAGAATGGGAATTAAAAGAGGATAACATATGAACATGAAGATGTGAGAAATACTTTTATTTCCTCTAAAAAAATAATATAGTCTCCTAAATATCATATTTGAATTGTAAGAAAGTAAACAAATTCTGAATGTAATAAACTCGAATAGCCATAATCAAGGTGATAAGTGATAATATTGAACTATTTTTATGAGTTCTAACAAACATGCCCTTGGTGAGGGTGTGTTTATTTCGGGTCCTACTTTAATAATTAGAAACGTTCAATTTATTCAGATTTGTTTGTTAAATTATGCGAAATTTATATCAAGCACTTATTGTTACTAAATTCAAGTAAATCTTTACTACTCTCTTAATAAATGAATTTAAAGAAAATAAATAATTTTTATCATCAAAGTGAAACTCAAAATTACTATACTCTTGTCAATGGTGCACAAATTACTCTCGTAGTTCATTTGGACTGTGGTATTTATTGAAATTTTTTTTCGTCCTTGTGCGAATTTTTTTAGTAATTTTTTGTTTTTCATCAACTTTTTGTGATTTATTGGTTCATCTTGACAAGAGTTTTTAGAAAAGTTATAAATCATGGGCCAAATTTAAAAAAAGTTCAAAAAAGACAAAAATAAATAAAAAACAGAGTTTTTTTTAACTTATTTGTTGTCTTTAGTGATTTTTTTTAACTTTTGGACATAATTTTATACTTTTTATATTCCTTTTATCAAGACGAACCAATAAACTATAAAATATTGAGGTCAAAACAATAAATACAAAAAATAAATAAATAGAGATAAAAAATAAATTAGAATAAATTAGTTAGGCCAAATCTACCAACTCTCTTTATATTTTCTCTATCTCTTTCTTTCAAACTTTTTGCTATTTTCTAAATCTTACTTGAATCCGCATTTGAACTTTTTACTTCAACTTTTTTCCTATAGTTGGAAGGATAATATTATTTGCGAGTAAATTGTGATAATTTCATATAGGGGTGAATATAGGGAAATTTAATGTTGTCACATCCTTTCCTATCCAATTTATTATTTTTATAAATTAGTGTCCTATTGTACTTCACTGACATTATTGTCCCAACCCTAGCAAGGGCTTCACCAACCACATATGCCCCTATGCCGCTAAGAGATCGAGAATTTCTTTCGGTGAGATGACAAGAGAACATAAAGAGATTATCTTGTTTAATTTCTATTTTTGCCAATCGGTTTGCAACGAAAATTCTATTCCTCCAGATTTCACGGTTAATAAAACTCCCAATAAAATCTAATAAACTCCTCCACTATAGTCTTCACCAGTGAGTTTTGAGGAGTTCCTTCTTTCAATCGCTTGATTGCAACTTCTACGAGTCAGACTTTATCTATATTCCTTTCATCTGTTATCTTATAATGATCGTCAATCCATTATAAATCTTCTTAGGTCCGCTTCAAAACGTGAACAATCTTTAATTCTGTCATAAAAACCCTATCATCCAAAAATCCTCTCTCCTTCCAAATCACCCCTTCACTAATTGACACGTCTTGTATGTGTTGCTCGATGGTGATTATATAAGCATTCGAGATTTATCTTGGAAGAATGAGTCCAAGTAAATATTAACACTTCAATATCCTCAATTTTGACTCCAGTTTAGCTATAAGGTTGGTAGTGCCATAGTTAAAGTTCGCAAGTTGAGGTTGAAATTAAAGATTTCGACTGTCAATCACGCTTCACTATATTGTAAAATCATGAAGTAAGGGAGGTGTTTTCACTCATAGAGTTGCAACAAACTGCTAATCCCTTGATTCCTACGGTACTCTATATAACCCATGATGCTAAAACATGGACCACATCTAAAATGATAAAAAAATTCATAAACCAAACAGGACCAATCCCAAGTGACGCATGATCATAAACCTTATTCATTAGTAGAAGGACCATGTCTTGGTCTAGGCAAAAGGAAATATTCTTTCACATGGGTAATACATGTGTGCAAAAGTAATTAAAAAAAAGACATACGCATAAGGTATTTCTCTAGTTTCATGTAATACCGACAGGAAAATCTTTGATCTCATAAAAATTTCTGAATTTGATTTAATTAAATGGGTAGTGCTTCCAAATTTAAGTGAAACTAATTTATTAATTTTAAATTCGAGAATATTTTCAAATAAAAAAATTTCAGAGACTGTTTTCTTGCTCCATAAAGACCCGAAAAAGTATTTACTTATTTGTTTCCAAATTTTCTTTCCTTTTTTCAATAATCAAATCAACAAGGCTAATATTAGCTTTATCTTAAACAGACAACTTGGGCGCAACGATAAGGTTGCTCAATGTACAATCTGATGATTATTGATTTGAGTAGCGAAAAAAGTTTATCTGTTTGGTTATGTATATTTAACCTTTCCACAGACCCTACAGTATCAAAAGTCTCGTACAAGAAATAGTTGTTGTCTTTAGGATAAGCTTTATCTTAACAAAATGATGAGTGAAACTAATTAAGAAGTCAAATGGGTAATGCATGCAATTAACAAGTAATCATAGAAGCTGTGGTGGGTGGAAGTCAAATGTATGATTTGGTGGTTACTGATTTGAGTTGCAAAAAAATTTCTCCGTTTAGTTATGTTTATCCAATCTTTCCACAAACCCTGTTGTAGTAGCTAAAGTCTAGTGCATGAAATAGTCCTTTTCCTTAGGATAAGCTTAATTTATCTTAACAAAATGCTGACGAGGGGAACTAATTAAGAAGTCAAATGGGTAATGCAGGCAATTAATATTTAATTATAGTCTCTGTTTGGAGTGACTAGATTATTAGATTATTTTTTCGTCTTTATATGATTTTTTTTGTAATTTTTTGTTTTTCGTCAATTTTTTGTGAATTATTAATTTATCTCGATGAGAGTTTTCAGAAAAATTATAAATAAAGGACAAAATTTGAAAAAAAACTCAGAAAAGACAAAAATAATCTAAAAATAGAATTTTTTTAACTTATTCGTCGTCTTTAGTAAATTTTTTTAAATTCTGGATATAATTTTATATTTTTAGATTCCTTTCACTAAAAGAAACTAATAATCCACAAAACATTGAAACTAAAATAATAAATATAAAAAAAATTAAATAGAGAAAAAAAACTGATCCCAATAAATTAGTTAGGCCAAATCTGGTATGGCGGAGTCAAAAGCAAACTCTGAAGGAAAAGACAAGAAGGGTCATCCACTACCATGATCGAGGGATCAAACTGCAAATAAAAGCAAAGTGCATGTGTGTTATTTGGTAAGCATGATAAGAGACGTGGGCAGAGGGGCATAACTAGTAAGAGACCACGAGCTCAAACTTTTAAAAAAATTTCAAAAAAAAAATTAGACCTAATTATAAATTTTGAAAGTTTTAAAAAAAAAATTATATTTTGATCTTTTTAAATTATATTCAATCTTCTTTTTTTTCAAAAAAAAAATCTCAAACATCAAATATCAAATCTTG
>JABCMJ010071732.1:0-10576 GCA_014822125.1 Arbutus unedo
AAAAATAAAATAAAAATACTAAAATCCTATCAATAAGCCAGCAGCCAAACAGGAACTAAGAGGGTGTTTGACGGCCAACTATTTCTTAGATTTTAGATTTGAAAAAATCTAAGTATACAGATGTGTTTGGTTTAATGCTTGTGGGATTTTTAACTTATTAAAAGTTTTACGTGCATCCAACGGCTTGAGACATATCTGTGATCGGACACATCTGTATTTCTATCAGTACTCTTTAAATTTTATACTGTAATTTATTGATTTTTGAATTACATTTAGAATTTATGAAAGTGATTGGACGATAATAGATATAATTGTTGGAAAAATATTGAGATTTTGTAAACTTTGAGCCCCGGTCAATATGGTTTCGTTCTTCAATTGAAATGTTTTCATATATCGCTGTGTTCACCTCCGTGAGAAAATTAAAATCAGATATTTAAGTGTGCAAAAAATATTTTAAAAGTGAATAAGAAATTGTTATCAAAAGCACAAAAATCTTGAAAATTAGAGAAGGAAACATTTGTCCCACATTGATGAGAATGGCAAAAAAATATGAGTTGGGTTTAATTACACGCGTGTGCCGCCGTCTATCCGAACTTTGGATGTGGTCAAGATGATTAAAATAGGCTTGGCCTATAATACATTCGTTTTACTAAAAATTTAAATAATTCAATTTGGACCAAAATTATTTATATATGTTTGGACTCAAACGAATTAAGTGGGCCGAACGGATCTTTTGGAAGGGAAAAAAGGAACGGAACATGACTGTTCAAGAGGCACTTTTGCCAACAGTCATGATCGGTGATTGTTCGGTAATTCATAACATTCCATAGCACAAAGAGTCATTTTATATAACTACTTTGCCTTCTCAAAGAGTCACCAACTCACTTATATAAAGGGCAATCTTCCTCTCATTTTATCATCCGAAAATTCATAACATTCCATAGCACAAAACCATATTATTTAATTTTACATTCTTTCAGAGAGTTCAACACATTTTTTGGTTTGCTTGCCGGGTAAATTGAACTGCGGCTTTTACTTGATGACTGTCATTGTACCCTAAGAAGCATTTCGTTTGAGGAACCCGTCGACACTTTTGTGTGAGATGAATTTGCTTTAAAACACATAGTATTAATCACTAGCATCGACTGTCAATTTTCGAAAACTTAAAATTAGTCTTGTAAATTTTTGTGTTCTTATTTTTTCTTGATTGCATTTCGTTTTCCGATTTATATGCGTTCTGGAAATACACATGCGACTTCTAACAACAATAGATCTTGCAGAACAGTAATGTAATTTCAAGAATTGTTTCTGCAATTGCTCTTGATCTTATTTCAAGAAACTCAAATTTAGTCATCCATGTAATTTCATACCGCAAGTAGGTAAGTGATATTTTCTCTCTCTTCTTTGTATCTATTCTCCTCGGCTTATAAAGATTCACTCTCCAAAGAGAGCTGACCCGGACCGTGTTTATTAGAGGAATAAGATGACCCTCCGCGTAGAAGTAGGCGATCAAATGGTTTTCGTCCTCTGCTCGTTTGACCTGTAAAAAACTTGATACTGGTGTGACATCTCACTAATATCTCTTGGATGTCTAAATTAGTTTTTAGGATGGAAAGAAAAGAACGTGAAAACCAGAATGATTCTGTATTAAAATGGATTAACTTTATTCCACATTGATAAGAGCGTGATTAGTGAAAGCTTTTCCTACGTGTTATGGAGGACTAGAAGGCGCTTTATCCATCTCGACTTGCCCTGCTCGGATATGCCGAGTACTCGATTTGATCAAGTAAAACATCAGACTGAGCAGATTACACGTTCTGCTCAACTCATCAATTATCCTATTCATTAGCACGAATTAATATGTTTTATGTTCTACGATAGATACTCAAACCTCTTGAGACGAGACGTGTTGCAATATTCAAATCACACTTTCCCAAAATTTAGGGTCTGTTTAGTAACATTTTCTGTTTTCTATTTTTTATTTTCTAATTTTTGTTTTTATTTTTAAAAAACGAAAATAAAAAATTTGTTTGTATTAATCTATTTTTAGTTTATTTTTTAGTTTACAAAAAACATAAACATGTTTGGTTCGTATAAAAAAATTCCAACTTTATTTTTGACATTCGATATATATCTATAATATATTTATATATACAAACTTATAAGTATACTTATATGTATATTAGAACTATATATAATATATAAGTATATTTATATATATTAGAAATATATAAGTGTATATATATTATATATATACTTATACACACACATAGAGAATATTGCACGTATATATATGATAAGTATATATATTATATGTATTATAAGTATTATAAGTATTATAAGTGTGTATGTGTGTGTATATATATATACACACTTGTATATATATTATGTATATATGTATATATACAAGTTTATAATAATATATTATATACTCATATATATATGTGTGTGTGTGTATGAGTATATATATACGTGTAATATTATATATATATATATATATATATATATATATATATATATTATAAGTATGCGTAAGCATATTTACATTTATAAGTACATATATGTATATATAAATAAACATATAGTATACGTATATATAATTATATATATGTATAGTATATATACATAGATGATTTTTAAAAATAATAAAAATTATTTTTAATTTTTTATAAACAAAACATTAACACAAATATATTTTCTTCTTTAAAAATAAAAAATAAAATAGTTTCCGAACATGATTTTAGAGTATTGGGTCATTTGCCGGTTTCATTTTTATAACATCTTTGTCATTTAAGACCATGATAGGACTTGTACTGAGACTATTTTGTTTATGCTGATAAGAGGGTTGGAGCAGGATCTGGTAATCCACTGGGATCATGTTGATGTTCCATCATCAAGAAGCAAGTTAAAGGATAGCACGCAGGAGTTTCAGGCCTTAGAAAGGCTGCTGTGGACCCGGATACGGATACGAATACGAATATGGATATGGGCACAGACACGAGATACGAGATTTTTAAAAAAATAAAGATACGGACACGGCGGAGACACGACAATTTTTTTTACATATAATATATTTGTGTTTGCGATGATTAAATGTATCAAAAAAAATATTTATCTAGAACAAGAAATATACCACAATATGTGCTTGGATATTTTAGGGTTTTTAAACCTTTAAATGCGGTTTTGACCCCCAAAAAATTAAAAAAATAACAAATATATCCCGGCGTGTTCTAATCCGTGTTCCCACCTTGTCCCCCTTCAAAAAATTATTAAATTAATCAAACACGTCAAATGGCGTGTCCCATATGTATTTTGACGTGTTCCCAGTATGTCGGTGTCTTAAGAGTATCCGATACGAATACGGAACCTCCGAAAAGTGTCCGTGCTACATTGGCTGCTGGTTAACATCAAAAGTATGTGAAAGGTTCTACCATGTACCCTTTAGAGCACAGTTCTGGACATGGTAGTTGAATCCATCAGAATGTGATGCAAATGCTTTTTTAAAGACAGCAGTTGGCCGCCAGTTTATTCGTTTTTCCAAGTTCTACAGAAGCGTCGATGATCAATTTGAAGATTTTGTTTAACGGTCTTTCGTAGTACCATCCCACTATAAACCCATCAACTTTAATACGTGTCAAATTTCAACTAATAGGCGAAACGAGGAGGCCCAGTTTGCCCTCATAATTTTAACATTGTCAGTTGTTCTAGCTCTGATTCGGTAGATCAGATTTCAACCACGTGTTATCATGATCGTTTATTTTTGCACGATCGTGAATTCCTAGTTTCTATCCTGTAGTTTTCTGAAAGCGTAAATGAAAAAATATGAACAAAAACTCAAGAAGTTAAATTAACGAAAGAATATTAGAGAATGAAAAAATATGAACAAAAATCTTAACATGTTAAATAAGGACAATTTTTTTTTAAAAAGACAGTTTTTTTTTTTTTTTACAATTTTTATTATTTCTAGCGTCGTTCTATCCAAGTTTTTTAAACTTTCAGTCCATATTCTTATATTTTTTAAATTCTCCTCGTCGAAAAGAATAAAGCGACGTAAAAAAAATGACATAAAAAAGTTCTTACAAGATAAAAAAAAACATCATCATCTCATCTTTCCTTACTCCAACTTGACTCTACCATCCTCCAGTTGCTGTTTATTGGGTTCAGCTGGGAAATATTTTATGCCCACAAGGTCCCCAACTCTGCTTATAACCTAGTAACAGGACAATTTAAGGGCATAGAATTAGCTGTGTGCAGATAAACCAAGTGTTCGGTAATGAGCTAGATGATTCATGGGCAGTATAGTCAAAAAGTACAGGTTATACAGTATGATTACACGTAAAAACAGAGCTGAGAGATAGGTGTGTCCAAATAATGCTAGATTTCGATAAAGCCACAGCATGCAAAGAATCTCAAGTGTGCAACCAAATTTATGAGTGGATTTTGAAAATTTTGTCAAAAATTCTTTACAAAAACTTTGAGATTCTGAAGATTCCAAAAATTTGAAAAATAAGCCTAAAATTTGATTTTAGAGAACATGAGTTTGGGGGTGCTTTTGGTGTAGATTCCAAGTAATTAAAAAGCTCGTTTTCAGCAAACATTACTAGCTATTGCAACAATTTAATAATCTTCTCACGTGTATAACATACACGTTTCCGTTTCTACTAGAATTTAAAATCTATAATTTAAAGGAAAACTTCCACAGTTGTCACAAAAAAAAAAAAAAAAAAAACCTGGGAAGAATGAATAAGCCCCTCATAATGCTCCATTGGTTTCGTCGGAGAATGGTTTCCCCAGAAAACAGTCTATGAATGGAAACAGTTTCTTGTGTTGTCTGCCACCCATAAAATGCTTGTGCTAGTGGCTTAAGGTAGTGATGCTGGTGGGAGGCAGTGGAGGTCGGTGGTGCGGGCAGGCAGCCACTGTGGTGGTTGATGGGTGGCGGTGGCGAGGGAGGGGTGTTGGGTGCGGTTGAGTGGTGGTGGTATGCACTAGTATTGACATGGAAAAAAAATTCCGCCAAAATCAACCCATTTTTCGGCATACAACAGAATGCATTTCAATAGACTTTCGTTTTCTGATACACCACCGTAAGATATTTTCTGCAAAAAGTTTTCCACCGAAACTAATGGAGCATTGATTTTGTTCCTAATGCACAACCCCAAGATGAGACAAGATTACAATCTTGATGTCACAGTTTCCTACTTTCCAAACGTTTAAATGAGACGAACTCACCTCAGGTACAGTTATTGGGGCTGGGGATAAGAGCTGGATTTAATGGAAATAAAATATTCAGAACATAATCCATGGATAGATAATCACCTCTAAGCATTTGAGCAGGTCTTCCCTGGTGTGAGAAGCAGAAATGCAAATGCGTGCCCTGGCCAGAAGTAGAGGGGTAGCTGGAAATGCAACCGTCACAACAGCAACCTGAACGGACATTCTCCGATGGAATCATAATACATGGAGGGAAAAGTTACGTCGAAGGCATAAAAAACAAGTGCCAACAAGAATAATACAAAACATGGCCAGCTCTGTCGCCAGGAAAAAAAGGGCTTTTGGTAGAGCAATGCACAATCATCTAAAGCATTAAAACATGCGCAGTTGCTTCTGCAAAAGGCACTCTTGCCTTGGCAAAGCAGCAAGAAGTACTGGAAGCACTTTTAAAGGGCCTTTAGATGGTGAGAAAAGAATGAATAATGGCATCTCACTCAATCTCACCACTTTTGGTGAGAAAGCAAGAGAAATGGTACATAACATGGTCCATTTCATTTCTCACCTCATTTATTCATCCGATGGGATTCTAAATTTCAGTTCTTTTCTCACCACACTCTACCCAAATGGGCTATTAGACCCTCATAAATTAAACAGAAATGGCACACGATGGCCATTTTCACATTATCTCACCTTCTGTCTCAGACACTCCCGTGAAAAAGCAGGAATTTTTGCTGGATTGTAGAGCATGATAGGCATTATAGGAGAATCGTTATCCCCAAGAACGTCAAAACCCATCTTCTGAAGTTCCGACCTAAAAAAGTTGCTGTTTTCACGTATTCGTGCAAGTTTTTGAGCCCCTTTAACACAAAAAAAAAAAAAAAAGAAGTTGTTCAAGCTCAGTAAATGATTGAAGCATTTGTGTCTAATCACTGTGTGTGTGGGGTTGTGGGCGGGGGAACTGCATTTGCACCTCTGCTAGAACCGTCCTCCCCCAGAAGAACCTGTATTGCAGAAATAATTTGTTGTGCAGCTGGAGGTGATATTGATGTGGCATAAAGATGAGCAGGACAAGCATACTTCAAATATTGAATTAGCTCCTGAAAATATCAAGAACTTGAATTGGAAGACAAATATATATAGCATAATCAAACACAATACAGAGAACATTGAAAATGGCTGTTCAAAAAAAATGGAAAGGAGGTGAAATGGAACATGAGATGATTACGAATGATGAGGTGCGGCTATTACCTGTATCACAAGGGGTACCATAGAACCAGAAAAGATGATGTTGCTTATAGACTTGAGGTCAAGGTGTCAAAATGAGATACATATTGTGCATCATTTTTTCATTTTATGTAGTGTATAGGGAAGCGTATCGTGTATTGTAAGATACGTTAACAAATGTAGATATAAGTTGCAAAATAATAATATCCAAGAATTTATCGATAAAATCAAGGACTGGGCCGACTAATCAAGAACTGGATAAAAATCAAACATTGATGCACGGAACCAAGTAACAATAAATCTAAACAATATGCAAAAACTTCAACCTGTTAAATTCGAAAGAAAGCAGGGAACGTGTATCGATTAAAAAAAATCAGTGGCACTTCAAAGAGTGTTACCCTTCCTGCTCAAAATAACGGGGACTTCTCTTTCTTGATCCTCAATAATAATTTTGTGTACCCAATAGCTTCTGGTTCACACTCATTCAATGCACCATTTAAAACAAACACGAACAGATTATTAAGGATCTCCCTGCATACAATTTCTAGAATCACATGCAGTAAGATCTCTCAATTCAGTTGAGTAAAGCAGCTTTTAAAAAATGGGATGTGTGATGTGATAACCTCATAACGGCATTCTCTACTCCCATGACTCACAAGTTGTCGTCGTATTACTTCAATCTTAAACACCACAAAAGAGAATGGTAGGTCCCCAAAAAAAGTATTGGCAAGGAGTAATTACAAGCGTTTCACAGTTGCTCTTAGAAATGAGTATGCCATACTCATAAAAATTCTGTAAGTAGAATTCAGGAAGGGGGCACAGGAATCAAACCTTGGATCCTGCTATATAGCCACCACAAGATCCAAATGACTTTGTGAAAGTTCCCATCATTACATCCACATCAGCAGTATCCACTTCTAAAAGCTCACAGACCCCCCTTCCTGATTTCCCAACTGCTCCAATGCTGTGAGCCTCGTCCAAATAAATATATGCCTGCAAAAGTTCACGCTCATGATTATGAAAGGGTAACATACATCATATATAAGTGTTCTTATGACCATGAATGCAGTAATAAAACTCTCAAAAATCCTTTGCCGAGATGAATTGGAGAACAAGCAAAAGTTAGAGCCGTATGAATATCAGAAACATAAACAAGCCAACAGAGAAATATTTTCTTCTGGCTGGAGATAAGATAATCAACAAGTGGAATGGGAGAAGAAAACCAAAATGGGTAAATCCTATCCCTACATATAAATGCCTCAACCACAACTCTTATGCATAGTACATCAAAAACAACAAAGTAAAATAAAAAAATAAGAAAAAATAAGAAAAGAAGAAAAGAATCTAGATGACAAAGTTACAAGACTCCCACAGTATACCAGAAACAAATTTTTAAGACCATATGGTCACACTAAGCACATCCAAGCAGGTAAAAGTTTCCAACTATCGGATACTCCACCTTGTATTTCTTGCTTATAGCAACGATCTCTGGAAGTTTGCAGAGTTCACCTTCCATACTGTATATTCCTTCCACAACAATAATTATCTTCTTCCATGGTCTATGCGTCCTAGGCTGTCCCTCAGAAATTTGTTCTCTCAAAACTTTCTCCAGGTGGGAAGGAGCTACAAGGTAAAAAGAATAACAATATCATCATATGCATCAGAAATAAAAAGAAGCATTCCATCGATATAATCTACTTGAGAGAACACATCACCCTACACAAACTTACTGTTGTGTTGGAATACTCGAACAGTAGCTCCTGATCCACGTACACCATTTACAATAGAGTTGTGGTTCAAAGAGTCACTGATTATCAACCCTCCCTGAAAATGATTATAACCAGTTACACATACTTGAGTAAAATTGAGGTCAATGATATAAGTTATACGCACAACACACATGGCCCTTATTGAAGTGACTGTCCATACCTTCCCCATCAAGACGGGAAGGCTGGCAGAGTTTGTCACATAGCCCATGCCAAACACTACAGCTGCCGGCTTCCCAACAAATTTTGCCACTTTCTCCTCCAGTTCAGTATGTATTATTGTGGTGCCTGGTTGCATAATTGCATAAGTGCAGGCAAAATACATATATGGAATATAGTGCAACGTTGTATGCATACCTCCATCAGTACGAGCACTACAAGTGCTTGGAGAAAACCTCTTCAATGATTCAATCGCACGTGGTGTGCAGTATTGATCTGCTGCAGCAAACCCTAGGTAGTTGTACGATCCCAAATTTAGGCACTTACTTATCTTTGTCGTTCTCCTGCATTGATTCAACCAAATAAATTTGAATTCCACTTAACTAGTTTGGAAACCTAGCTTTAAGATTCACTCAGTGCCATGTGCAATCGGTGATGCAAATTATTATAAGAAGAAAAAAATTCATTCTACAGGAAATGAAAACTGAAGAAGCTTCAGTAAAAGAAAACAACGAGCATATGCAACATCTAGTACATAACCTATACTCACTTCAAGGTCTTGTTGTTGTCATTTGAGACACGCTCAACCACATCGATCCAAGCATCAGGAGCACTTGCTATTGGTCGTCCAAAACAATCCTACATAGGAATTAGTATAACAGTGTGAAACGCAAAATAGACATTTCCGATAATGCATTGGAAAATGGGAGCCAAAGCTTCAAAATCTTGATATTTTCTTAATATGAATTACAAGATCTGAACCCCACAGCTAAGTTGATATCACACTCGGTACAATATCTAGGTGATGAAAAACCCAAGCCTTTGTTTTTTAATTGACAAGTAAAGCAGTAAAAGTTTTCAACAACTTATTTAGTATGCTGGAAATCTTTGACAAGAAATTATCATCAACAGTTGCCATTTAAATATCCAATTACATTTCCCAATTCCAAAACACATTATTTAAGCTGACATAAGAAGAAACAGCAATTTAGATACAGAGCTAATCACCTCCATAAAGCCCAGCAGAACTCGATCAGAAGGTAAACAATCACATCTACTTTAGCTGACACATAAAAATTGTACTCGTCAAATTTACCTGAATTCGAAGATAGAGCCGCCTTGTGTAGAAATCCTCAAGTCCTAAGCAGATCGGCGCATAACCCTATTGCAATACGGATAATTTCAAGTTTAATTGGCAATATAAACAGCATAAGTATGTACAGGGCTATGATTGAGACCTGAAGATTGCTGGCTTTCCACCAATCAATGATTTTACGGAAGAAGTCACGGAATTGACCGAAGGCGAAGAGGAGACCGTAGCTGAAGTAGGTGCTCAACGCGGTCAGATACGGAATCGTAATCATTTTGATCGAGGATCCAGATCGCTCTAGAGCAAATTCCTGATCAAATTGAGAGAACGACGAGCAGATCTGAAGCTATTCAGAATCGTCGCCAATGGGAGGTGTTTGGATGGGGGAGGGAGAGAGAGAGAGGCGATTGGGTTTGACCCACGGGCCACCAATCCTCTGAATTCGGTTGATTTCTTTTTCAATGTTTGAATTTGTCTTTCCGATCGGAAGAATGTTCTTCGTGTGCCGGAAATCTCCTTGTTTTTTGTTATTTCTAATGGATCGGGCCAGGGCCGTAAACTTATTGGGCCAATGAAATGGGCCCATTTAAAGGGCTTTCTAGCCCACCATGAAAACCTATTTCTCAGATTTTGGGTTCTCCTCTAGCAGATGCATATTTGAATTGCATGGGATTAAAGTGAATTGGCAAGATGAACACAAATGTTTCGTATAAATTTAGATACATATATGTTCAGAATTATTAAAGATACGTGAAACTTATACAATTAGGAAAGACTCAATATATGTTCAACGATTCCGAACATATTTGTATCCAAATATACACAAAATATCTGTGTTTCTAAACTTTTTCTTGACTATCCCATTTCCTATTAGTTGCAGTTTTTGAAATCTAGGGTTTCAATTTTTCAAAATGTATAAAATATCATTATTTGATGGTATTTGAAACTTGTTTTATTATAAATTTCTTTTTAGAAAGAAACGCATTCTCAAAAATAAACTTGCTAAAAAATAAATAATACAAGAATACGTACGATTTACTATTTAAAGAAAATAATTTATATGAAACTATAACCGAAAAACCTATGATATTACGATCTTTTCTACTCATGGATTCGTAAAAGA
>JABCMJ010071793.1:0-10108 GCA_014822125.1 Arbutus unedo
AACTTGTCTTTCCACCCGCAATAATCCGTTAGCATGCGCGAGATAGAGCGAAGAGAGAGGTCTAGAAATAAAGAGAGAAGTCTAGAGAGAGAAAGAGAGAGAGAGAGAAAGACTGCCGAGAGATTATTTTATTTTTGGATCATTTATTGTGTATTGCTACGTATTCAAATTCAGTGCAGTGTGCAGTGTGGAGCGATCGATCGATCGATTGAGAGATTTTGATATCGATTTCTTACGTCAAAAGTAAGGTTGAATCTCGAAACTAAACCCCTAGTATATATGTGATATGTGTCTAACAAAACGGAATTGAAACCCCATGTATATGTGATTTATGTGTAGAATAACAGGACTTGATCTCTACGTATAGATGATTTAAACGGGCCTGTTGTGTAGATCCATGGTTATTATATGTGGGAGATATTAAAACAACTCTAAGTATATAATTTTTTGGATATTTTATGTATACCGATCTTGAATACCTAGTTATTGTGTAGATTTGATTATTATAGGTGTCAGATCGTGTTGGATTGGACCCTTAGGTGAACCAGATTTTTGATTTTATGTAACGGTTTATTGTCTATATTTTATTTGCATGACTGTTCAATGGACCGTTTAATTTTTGAGACTAATATGTGACATAGTACCCACGAACAATGCATGTGAACTAGATCTAGTTGATATTAATAATTTGCATGATGTTATTTAATATTGGATGCATTTTTGATGAAATTGCATGTTGTGTATGACTAATGAGAATCATGCATATGAGCATGGAACTAAATGTAACAACATGGTTAGATAATCTCATAGTTGCGATAATGAGAGATAATTGACTCAATCATTGATGTGGTAATGAGGGTTAAATGAGGGATTGGGGACGTTCTTAAGCCATGTCAATATCTGTGAGCCGATTCGGAACCCATACTTGAGGTTGGTGTTCGGGAGCCTAACACACGGGAAACATCAAACACCACTAAATGTTGCATAAAATGATATGGATTGGGAAGAGGATATCTGTGAGCTATGCTAGTATCTGTGAGTCATGCGATGTTCGTGAGTTGTGTTAGTGCTTGGAGTTGTGTCATGGCCTTGCAAGGATGACTACGGAAGCCTAACGCATGGGAGCATCGTGTATGGGAGCCTGGTTTATGAGAGCATTAGGAATAATAATAGAAAGATACTTAATGCAGAAAGACTTATGCATAACATTGCATGATGATGTACGTTTATTATTTATATGCATGTTAGGAATTTATTATATATGCTTGTAAATTGGAGTAAGGTTTAATTTTTTCTACTGAGTGTCAATCACTCAAGGTGCAACTTCCTTACCCCTATCATTTCACGCAAAGTACTAAGGAACAGATAGAGATGGGGCCTAACCTCCTCCTAAGGTAGATGTGATGGAAGTTCAGGTGTCGCGCCCTCAATTTTAAATATAATAAAATTATACATTTAACATAAATAAAGACTAACAATCTCACCAAAATGCCCAAAATATCCATTGATAAAAGATAAAGTGTAACAAGTTTGAAATGGATTATAAGAGAGGTCACGTCGACTAATGATCACCACCTCCCAAAACCAAAAAGGGAGTTAGATAGTTTACATCGGTTAAAGCAAAATAAATAAGTATGAGTTACGATATATCTTTTCAAAAATAAAAATATAAAGATGTTGAATAAGTCCTCCAATGTAGCTTTCAAAAACATGGATGTCAATCCACACATGCCAAGTACCCATGCTACGATTATGCCAAGGTCGTACCTGAAAAAAATGAAAGGTTAAGCTCGATAGCCCAGTAGAAAAATCTACACAAATATTATATGCATATGACATGATATGACAAGCCACATGAGCATCGATTTCTATACAAGAGAGAGAAAATAGGCAAAAGCAATAATAAGTTAATAATGTGCATGAACAACCCAACAATATGTTATTGTTTCTCAATTCATTAATTACCATTTCACGAATCACATGTGTCATCAATATGTTCTCGTTATGCATTAAGGTGTCATTCTTAGCATTACCCCTAATGGGACCAATACATATTAGCTTAGCACATCCCGAATGGGAGTCTAGTTCAAAATCATTCCTGACATTCCCGAAAGATTCTAGTTCTGGCTCTACCTAGCATTCCCAAAAAAGTCTAGTACGATGTTCATGTATGTCACGTGTCTCATAACAATCGTGTTGTATCGTAAAAGTGTGCCCATAAATCATAAAGTCCATCATTTTCATCTAACAAGATCAATATCAATGTATGCCACGAATAACTAAGTGATACTCATGTTTCAAACTTTATTTTATAAGTTTAAACTTTAGTTCAATTCATGGAATAGGAAAAAACATCTCGAAAGAACAAGGAAATATCTTGAAGGAGTAAGGAAAAATATCCTAAAGAAACGAGGAGAAACATCCTAATCAGAGGAAACAAACATCCAATTTAACACTCACAAGTCAAAGGAGATAAACATCCAGATGGAATGCTTAAACATCCAGATGAAATAAACACTCAACAAGTTAGAGGAGAAAAATATTCAGATGAAATAATTCAAGGTCTCAACCAAAAAATACAGAGGCTCAAAACATCCGGATGAATATAGACTTCATAAAATGGAAGGGGCAAACATCAGGATGATATAAGAAAACATTTGAATTTTTTCTGACCAAAACCCAACCATGAAAGACAAAAACATTAAACATCCGGATCAAGCAATGAAAGATTCGGATATTTCATGATTTATCAGAAAACTTCACAATTTAGCAAAAATGGGTTTCAAAGGGAAGTTTGATTCCAAAGCTCACAAACAAGAAGCAAACTACGAAATCGCAATTAAATAGAGTCATAAACACATAATAAGAATTAGAAATTCCTACCTCAAGGTTGTATCCAAAATTTGAAACTCTAAACTTCAAGCCCTAACTTTCAAAATGGATAAGCTCCCAAAAGCAAATAGACACGAACCACCACCGGATATCAACCAAGAGTGATGAATACTTGAAGAATCTAGGAAGAATCGATGTTTGGTGCAAGATTTTGGTGAGGGTTCTAGTGAGAGAGAGAGGAACGTGGGAGTGAGATGAGAGAAATGGGTTTTGCTTTCCAAAAAGACATATCTGATGCTTTATAAATCTAACACCCCAAATTACACTCACACCCCTAAAATATGTCACATGCTACCACAAGCCCCTAAAGTTATCATGTTATGTCATATTGACGACAAATCATGTTATTATTCCAATTTCACACTCCAAATTAATCTTACACATTAACACATATATTAAAATAAAAGTTCAAAATTTTTCGGGTCTTTACATCAGGAGCCATGGTTGTACCAGTAATGTTCTCTTGACTTGAACCTTGGCTATCTCTTCATATTGTTGATTTAAATAAATTATGAAATTTGTGTTTTAAAATTATACAATGAACTTGGTTTTAGATCAGTTGTTTTGTCAATAATTAATACATATTTTGGGAATTGAACCGTTGTTTAATTAAGGACAAATTTATTTTGCTACTTAATTAATTATTCTTTTTATTATAACACACCATAAAATATGGGGCCTTATAGAATCTCCATGTTCCTCATTCTCCGCATCTTTAGTTGAATTAGAAGGTCCAGAACTCTCTATTTAATTCACGGGAAGAAAAATTTATTAATATTTTCTTCTCGAGATTTGATTAATTAATCTACTTATTGTTTCTTTTTTTTTAAACCCAAAAATATACTTTCGACGAGGCATATTAGGTTGTTATTCAAAACAATTTGCAAATTTGTAACACCCCTATTTTTCGGCACGTTCATTAAATCTTTTTAAACTATTTTGTTAACTTAACAAACATTTAAAAGGAAATAAGTTTATATATTAATTAAATAAACAGTGCGGAAGTACATTTACCAAAATACCCCAACATGGTCTACATGTGAAAATTAAAATAAAGTACAAAGTCTCTAAGATCATGACAACCAATTAAGCCTCATTGAAACCTTCATCTTCATATCCAGGCTCTTCCTACTCAATTTGCATCTCTAAATTCTCTTCTTCACATGGCATGAAATGGCAAGGGCATGAAAGTTGCTTCATGAATTGTGATACTCAGTAAAGAATATTATCCAAACAAAACTCAACATGTGCATATATATATAAAAAAACATATATATAAAAAACAAAAGAGCATTTAAAACAATGGAAATAAACATGTAAGTCCATTATAAATTTTCACTTATTGTTTCTAGGATTCTCTAATTTCTTGAGAAACCAAACTTATACATCGACTCTAGTGCAAGGCCCTAAATTGGGATTGACTAGTTCTTATATACCCCAGTCCGTAGTCCAGGGTGAGATACCTGACTTTTTACTGTCCACTCAAGTCAATTCCTACATAATTTTACCTAGATTATACAACGAACTTGGTGTATTAGGACAGGCATCAACGAACCATAGTTGCTTTCCCTTCCAATTCAAGGACGTCGAAGACACTAACCACCACTCTTCTGAGATTTGAAGCTACCTTCGCAGACGTCTCTGAAGTTACCATCAACCATCTCCGGCTCCTCCTAATTGGGGCCCTTTCAATACATAAGATAACCGGGTCGACGCCGATAACCAAATCGCCATGGCGAGTCTACACAAACTAATTAACATTTCTTTATTTAACTTAGGTGTCCCTTAATTTTGTTGATTTAAATAAATTATGAATCTTAAGTTATTGGGTTTTGAAAATATACAATGAATTTGGTTTTTGGATCAGTTGTTTTGCGACAATTAATAAAATTTTTGGAATTAAACCGTTGTTTAATTGAAGAAAATTTATTTCACTGCTTAATTGTTTATTCTTTTATTGTAATGTACCATAAAATATGGGTCTTTATAGCTTGATATCAAAGCCCCAGGTTGATAACCTAGAGACTTTGGGTTTGGACAACTTAGCTTTCTAGTGTGTGACTTATATAGTTAGTTATGTATGTGAGTGTGTTGTCACAAATTATTCTAAGTTTCCTAAAAAACTATATGTATTTGAATTGATAGTGATTTTGATTTTCTCTTTTTTATCTGTAGATGGTATCTTCAGAGTTGAACAAAGTTAGCTTTAATACTTGGGGTATTCATCGCAAGCGAGGGAGAGCTTTTGTGAATAGCAACCCAACAATGTTGAAAGGACACGTGCAAATAGGAGTTGAGCGGGTAGGCATTGCTGCCATGAGGAAAGTAGAGAATCAGATCGTTAAGAAGACGAAAGAGTATAGGCACCATTTAGTGTATTGTCGTCTCTAGAACCAGTACTTAAAAGCGTGATGAGCTTTACAGACATGTAAGAACGACACATTGTATGTGAAGAATGTGGAGAAGACCTTTACAATATATGATGGTTGCTGATCTGCACTCCAGCAAAGAACAGACTGACAAACACGATTTAACCGCCTTCCAAGGGGATTGAAATTTCTTCAGACGAGGTTCCCATGGAAGCTGATTCAATATTGCTATAATAACCTGCGATTTTTACTAAATAAAAAAGGGTAATTTAAATTAGAGTCCTATTTACTCCTGCGGTTTAGGTTTTCATCCCATATACTTTTTGAACTTATGTTTTAATCTTATTTGTGTATGATTTGACAAATTTGCCATTACTTTTGAGAGGTAGTTAACTCTTGATTTGTTAAGTTTAAATTTGTAGCTCTAATTTAGACTTAAAACGTGGAATCAGAATTATCTTTAGTAATTATCTTTACTGTAAATGGTAGTTTGAGATTCATAATTATCTTTAGTAATTATCTTCACCATGACCTGCAGGTGTTGTTCCTTACCTGCAAATTTACCATGATATCTGTAAATTTACCACAACTTGTAGATTTAGTATTTTACCCCGTAAATTTACTATGAAATCTACCAATTTACCAGATATTATGTGTTACCTTCAAATTTACTATGATATATGCAAATTTATCATGGACGGAAGACGTTGTTTCTTACCTACTAATTTACCATGATATCTGAAAATGTACCATGACCTATAGGTGTTGTTCATTTTCAGCAAATTTATCATAACCTTCAAATTTACCATAATATCTGAAAATGTACCATAACTTTCAAATATACTATGTCTGAGTCAGTATCATCCAAACCAAACATGTATTCCAATGATTCTTACCTTACCCTAGCCAGTAGTCCGACGAAAATAATTCGAATTTCGTCATCTTCTTCGGTAGCAATCAAATTAAACCGCACTCCGTATTCCGATACCGGCAGTCGATGTTCTATAAATGTGGTGCGGTGTTTGTATGTGATTCCAGTGAGTTGATGGATTCTGGAACCCTAGATCTATGGTGAGGATTGTTGGCCATTTTTTTCAGTCCCACGATTTTAGGAGAGACGAGACCGATACTTGGGACAGGACTATTAATTGTGTGTTTTTAGGAATTTGCTGCTAACCTTGATTAATGTCAAGATAAGGATAAGTTTGGTATTTTTTAAAAAAAAGACCAAAACTTAATGTTTGTAAATGTATAGGATGAAAAAATAATAAATACTTAGATATGAGACTAAAAAATAAGTTCTTCATAAAAAAACTTATTTTTTTAATTTAATTAATGGTATTTCCAATATTATCTATTTCTTTAGATTTTATAACAATTGGCCGCATGAGGATTCAGAGTGACTTCGTGTGACGAGTTGCATCGGAGCAAATCTTGCATTCATCAGTTGTGTGATTCTTGGCCTTTTATCTTCCTAGCCATTATACCTTTAGAAATTTCAACCCATCAACGGCCATTTGATGGTGATTCAATGGCACTTTAATGGTAATTCAATAGAACCTTAATACCCATTAGTATCCCAACCCTTTCGTTTTCCTAACCCTTAATGGGAGTCTAACCAATGGCAACTGTAAAAATCATATCACATTGTTTTCCTTATCACGCCATTTTTCATTTCTGCAATCATAGACCAGAGAACTTCCCGAGTCATTTATATCACAAACCTTCATCTATCTATTTTTTTCCAATGGTGTATTAAATAGTATCTGATTGAGGTGTAATTTTAGGATGTTATATTTAACACTAGCATGTATTTATTCAACCGCCACGAACTTGGTTTGAGATAAATAGGAAGTACTTATACACTTTCAATCTCCAGAGTATTTTATTCATATCAAATATTCATACTCTTTTGATCATCTTGAAAATTATTGTTGAATTTGATAGAAGCACTGTTTATAAAAACGTGGTAAAATATATTAATGGTTAGTTATCATGAATTTAATTGGTACAAGTGCAAACCTATCGGATCACAGTAAAATCAATTATTATGATTGACTGCCCTTTGAAGAACCAAGTGTGTTATTATGCAAACCTGAGTGACACATACAAATTAAATTATTTTTTATTTGGGTGGTGTTTAGCATGTTAATGAGATGAGCCGAATATGATGTATGATTTTGACTTGTTATGGACATTATTGAAAATTATTTCAATTTGACTTGTGATCTTCGTTTATTAATCCTACTTAATTCAAGAAATTGGGTTCTCTTATTGTATAGTATGCTTCTAGCTGTTTACTATTTTTTCAAGTATTGTGACAGATTGAGTGGCACTCGAATTGGAGTATTTAAAGTATTTATTTTATTTAAAGAGAAGTCACTATTGTAACAATTATTATTTTTAATTTAAGGGCCCAACATTTGTATATATTTAGAGACCGATTTTCTTTTAACGTTATCAAAAACTAGGGGCATTATAATTGCCATCGGATTTATTTGGTCTCTTGAGACTTGGAGCCTATTTTATATAAAGGCAAGCTTAAAACTAAAAAAATTAGGCCTAATATATTAAAGAAATCCAAATGTTAGGAAGGCCCCATGTTTTGGATTTTTGGGAGATCCACAGCAGTGACTTCTGTCCACGGTCGGTGTAAGGCCTCAAGTTTTGGTAACGTTATAATACTCAGTCTCCAAATATACAGAAATAAATTGCCAAAAACATAAATGTGCCCTAAAACTAAAAAGTTATTAAACAACACTGATCTCTCTCTAAATAAATTAAATACTTTAAATATTATAACACGGCTACCACTAAATCTACTCTAATACCTAAAAAAATATTAAACAGCGAAAAGTATACTATACAATAGGAAGAACAAAAGCGGCTCAAATAAAATTGGATCAACAGACAAGGATTACAAGTCAAAGTGAAACAATCTCAAACAATATTCATAACAAATCAATATCAGACCTCATACTCAGTCTATCTCTGTAACTTGCCAAACACCACCCTAGTAAAAAACAATATAACCCATATGCACCACTCAAGCAACATAAAAATATTCCTAATTCTCCCGCATGCCAATCCAACATAACTAATTTAACTATGACATGATGGGCTTGCAAATATACAATTAGAACTAGTATAATTAGTCAAACAATATACTACACCACGATTCATAAATAAAATGGTACAAGAGAATTCAATAATAGTCTAAAAGATGATCAAAAGAATACAAATAACTGACGATGAATAAAAACTCTAGATATTGAGAGCTTGAAATAAATTTTCAATTTACCTCAAATTAAGATCACGACTGTTAAATATATGCATGCTAGTGGTAAAAAAACATCTTAAAATTGTGTCTCGATCAGACACCGTTTGGTATACTATCGGATCAGAATTATTGGAGGTTCACTGGGTTGCATAGTTCTTGGTTTGTTCACTGGAAAAAGAAGAAGAGAAAAAGAAAAGGAAAGAAGGAAAACGAGAAGAGAATAATGTGTGGAAGGGAAAGAAATTGAGTGACCTTAGTAAAAAGGGGAGGGAACAAAATAAATAAGGCGAGTCCCCAGATCCATTAAATGGCAGTTGAAAAAAAAAATACAACCCGCACTACGGACGAACATTTTTTTAGATCAATATTAGACTAACATCTAAATTATTTATTCATGATCAAATTTTAATAATCCAAATACTTCAATGTGTTTAAAACATGTTTTTAAAAGTACCCGTGAAAAATAAACTCAAGATATTACCGGAAAAGACTTTATCCAAACAGTGGTTCATACAACAGTTCATGTCAGTATTTTAAACCACTGCTTGGATCAACCATTTTTCAGTAATATTTTGAGCTGATTTCTCGCGGATACTCTTAAAAACATGTTTTAAACACATTGAACGGTTGAGATCATTAAAATTTAATCATAAATAAAGAGTTTAGATATTAATATAATATTGTTCTAAAAAAATATTGATCCATAGAGTCAGATTTAAATTCTTGATGGATCTATATATATATCATTAAATGTTTGATTAAATCTGGGTAACAATTACAGATTTAAATTCTTTTAAATCTGGGTAACTTATTGAATAGGGATGAGTATTTTGGTATTACATTGTTCCAAGGTAAGAACATGATGGATATATAGGGAATGGTAAATAATTTTGGCAGGATCAATTCTATCAGTGATAGTCTTGAAATGAACTGACTGGGTTTGGATAAGTATTTCTTTATAATAGGCAAGGGTTTTGGATAGGTGTTCAGGAACAAAATGCCAATTTGGGGAAAAAAAGGCTTTTGCAATGTGAGCAGGATCTCTAAGGTGTTTTAGAGATGGTTCAATATGAAATAGGTTGTGGGGATTTGGTTTAGATCGATAGGGAGTGTTGTAAGTAGATTGGTATTGGGTAATCTTGTGAGTAGATAGGATAGAGGTTACATGATGAGAGGCAAAAGGATCAGCTATCTTATCATGTGCTGGTTTGAATAGGCAGGGTCAGTGATAAGTGCGGATGAATAGGTAAGGTTGAGGAATTCTTCCTAATGAGGTAAAGCGGTTAGAAGTTTGAATAGTTGGTAAGGCCAGTTGTTTGTCTTTTGGTTGAGTAGATTTAGGTAGTTTGTCGGGCTTTCGACCAGACATGCTGCAAGCTGCATTAATCAAATAAATGTTAGGTTTAACAACGGCTTAGCATGGCTAGCCTGTGCTTGAAATAGTGAATAGCATAGTTATGCCAATGCAGACGAGCATAATCCTCAGCAAGGAGGACTTCTTCCATTCGGGGATCAAGGTCAAGAGATTTGTAGTAGGTAATTCTTTCTTGAGAAGTTTTGTTAAGTT
>JABCMJ010071985.1:0-12713 GCA_014822125.1 Arbutus unedo
GCTTGGTGGACAAGAGAAGGTCCCCCAAAATGGTAACCACAACTACTAGAATGAAGCTCTTGTAAAACTGTCTCTGTCATGTCTAGGTGAACACATGGTAAGCTAGGGCCCAAAGAATGACCTCCTGTACAAATTTTCTGTGGGGCTGAGCCAAAATCTAACTACCCAGTGGTGGAGCTGATGAGCCTCCCTTTAATCAGTCGTAGGATGTCGCTATGGAGGAAAGTGATAAGACGGTCTAGCCAACTGAGTCTCAACACGGTGCTAAGGACCTAAAGGGTTTCAGTGGCCACATAAATGGTTCTCTAACCCCCATCTTTGATGCCGAGGCAAGACCCACTAGAGCATTCGTGTGGGCATTCTCCTTCGGGGCGATTTGTTGAAGACGAAAACCTTTGAATCTCTAAATCTGCTCTTTGGTGGTGCCAACAAACTGTGCCATCCACAAGTCCCTGGCTTCATACTCTCTTGGTAACTAATTAACAACAAGTTGGGAATCACTATGAACAATGACCTCCTCGGCCCTTAATCCCTCAGCAATACAGAGCCCGACGAGCATGGCCTCGTCAAACTCGGCCTCGTTGTTTTTTTTTTTATCAGCAAAACAGTAAGCTTTGATATTAAAGTTGGCCTCATTGTTAGAGGCTTGTAAATTGAGTTTGAGAGAATGCTCATGAAGTATCTTGCTCGGGGAAAGGAGGACCATGCCTGCTCCTGCACCATGGTGGTTGGACACACCATCGACGTAAAATCTCCAAATATCCTTGTGAAACAACTGCTGGACAGGGGCTGGCAATTGTTACTTGGCTTGAACTGTACTCAGACCTAGATTGATCGTGTCATTTTCAGTGGGGGGTGAGAATTCCGCAATGAAATCGGCCAACACTTGTCCTTTGATGGCTGTTCTAGGCTAAGAGTTGATCTGGAAATTTGCTAATTCTACGGCCCATTTAGAAATTTGATTGGAAAGATTGGCTTTGTGGAAGAGGAACTTCAATGGGAATTTAGTTAAGACTGTGATTGGGTGAGTTTGGAAATATAGTGTCAATTTTTATGAAGTTGAGATCAGTCAAGTGGCAGGTACCTCGTCTCTGTGCTCATCATTGTCTTACCGGCATAATAAGTAGGTAGGTAGTCTCTGCCCTCTTGGTGCACAAGGAGTGAGCTGACAATGTGCTGTGAAATAGCTAAATACAAGTACAACTCTTCCCGGTCCAAGAGTTTGGTCAAGAGGAATGCCAAATTGAGGAAGGGCTTGAGCCCTCAAGGGCTCAACTACATTCATCATTCCATTGGAAACTCCCTTCGGCTACTCTTCTTCATAATTTCAAAGAATGGCCGGCAATTCTCAGACAATCGACTGATAAAACAGTTTACTGCGGCCGCCATGCCAATCAGCCTTCGAACTTCTTTCAAAGTGCTCAAGGGAAAAGTTTTTGTATGGCCAAGACATAAGTTGGGTCGACCTCAATTCCTTCTCTCGTGACAAGATAACCAAGAAAGTTATCCGAACTGACTCCAAAAGTGCATTTCTCCGCATTGAGCCTGAGTCGATGGGTCTTTAGTATGTTAAAGACTACTTGCAGATCCACCAAGTGCGAACACTCTTTTTTCTTTTGACAACCATGTCATCAATCTAAGCTTCCATGATGTCGCCAATCTGATCCCCAAGCATTTTGGTGACCATCCTGTGATGAGTCGCTTTAGCATTTTTTAGATCAAATGATGTGACTTTATAGTAGAATAGGCCCCTCAAGGTGATAAATGCTATTTTGATTATGACTTGTACATGGCAATTTGGTGATAACCTTGGCAAGCATCCATGAAACTTAGTTGTGCATGGTTGCCCTTTGCTTTGACTAGCTGATCAATGAACAAAGGAGGAAAGTAGTCCTTCGAACAGGCATTGTTGATATTTGTGTAATCCACACAAACCCTCCATTTGTTGTTTTTCTTCTTCGTAACAATTGTGTTGGCCAACCAAGTTGCGTATTAGACTTCCTTAATCGCTTTTGCTTCCAACGACCTCTTCAATTATTGCCTCCGTATGCATTAGAGCCAGCATTTTTGCCTTCTGAACCACAGGGCACCTAGTCAAGTCCACGTTAAGTTGGTGAGAAATAAACTCTAGATCCATGCCTGGCATCTTGTATGGCGTCCAAGTAAATAATTCAATGTTTTTCTTCAGGAATGCTACCATCTCAGTCCTCTCCCATTCAGTCTTGGAGGAGCTGAGAAGAAAGAAACAGTCAGAGGAGGACTGGTCGATTGACATGATAATAAGATCTTTTATTACTTTCTCTGTTGCTACCATGCTGGCATCCTCAACCCAGTGAACCTGTTTAGGGTTAACCTTGCTTTTTACAGTAGCGACGTAGCACTTCTTAGTTGCAATTTAATCTCTCAAGATTTCCTCTGTGCCAAGAATCCCCGAATATCTTACCACCAGGTGATAGCTTGAAGCTATCGCCTTCATCTTGTGCAACCAAACATGGCCTAGATTTGCATTGTATGGGGTTGGCACCTCTGTAACCATGAACTCGCAATTCACAGTGACTGAACTGGCTCAGACTGATAGGATAGCTTTGTCGATTGGCCAGACTGAAGCCTCAATAAAGCCGACTCGGGACCTTGGTCGACAACAAGTCCTTTTCTAGTAGCGCCATCCTCTTGAATAAAGAATAATATAGAACTTCGGTCGAGCTCCCCTAGTTGACCAACACCCATATCACGTTACAAGTGTCGAGCCAAATAGTGACGACCAAATAGTGACGACCAAAGTGTCATTATGCGGTTGTTGCAATCTATCCAGATCATTATCGAAAAAATAAATTACCCAGAGGTGGCCGACACCATTCTTGATTTCTTCGTTGGGGCCTCAATACTCATCACTTATTTAGCTACTTTCGCCTTGTATAGCTCTGCCTGGATACTCTGTTTGGCCTCTACGTTCATCATTCGATGTATAACATTGATCATTCAAATTTTTGGAGATTTTGCTCGAGTTGTTGGGACCATAGTTTAAACTATTGGCGTCTTCTCTCTACCAATGAATTCTTTCTAGTGTCCCTTAGCAACTAGTTTCTCCAAAATTTCTTCTATGGCTTACACTCGGTGGTGAGATGTCATTTCTCTCGGTGATAGGAACACCTCATCCTTGAACTCTCTAGATTATGATCTTCCTCCAATGCTCTCAAGGGCCACCTGAAGTATGGCTCCCTTTTGATCTTGTGTAGAACTACGTAGATCAACACTGTGAACACCGTGGTGATGGCCACATACTTGTGGGATGTGAGGACCCTCTTCCCTGCAGTCCATACCACATTTACTCCACTTTTGACATTTTTCCTTGACTCATCTTCAACTCGGCTAACCTTCTTTTGTATCTGGCTTCTTTCAGCCCCCAATGCTTGTCAATCCTCCTCATTAAGTCATTCATGTCCACCAGGTTCGAAACCATAAGGTCCTTAAGGTGGAGGCTCCTATGACCCAAGACCAGTTTGAAGGGCGTAAAGGCTATCGCAAGATCTCATCCCCGGATTTTATTAAACAGATCCCAATACCTATCAATGTACTACCGTAGTGACCCTATGGCCGACTTTCTTAGGCTGAGCAACACGTCCATTTGTTTTTTTTTGTCTTGTTCTCGTGATGAACTAAGCCAAAAATTCTTGTGACAGTTCCTTAAAAAATGATACGGATGATTTTGGCAGCTTATTGAGCTAGAGCAAGCCCAACTCTCCCAAATTGGAGGGAAAGACTTTACAAATCAATCCTCATTTGTGTTATAAAGGGGCATCGTCTAGGTATGTTGAACCAAATACATGTAAGTGTCTATCTTTGGGTCATATTTTTGGAATTTAGGAGAATTGAACCCCCTTAAAGACTTTGCAGACTAGTTTCCCTAGTGAACGGGGAAGAGATTAGCTAGTTGTGCATGGCATCTGAGTGGGACTATGATGGGCGTGACCTCCTTTTGTCCTCCAAGTGGTCTCGTAGGTCATCCCATTGCCTATCTCTATCTTCTTTGGGAGAACGCTCCCTCATTTTGTGTTGCCGGGGGAACTGCTCCTTATGGTGATCCCGAGCTACTCCATCTCCTTCCTCTCATGCACGTTGCTCTTGGTGCCTCCTCTGCTCATGGCGCTGGTTTCTATCCAATTAAGTCTCATGTGCGGCCGTTTGGTCATTGGTTGTGTCAGATGCATAATCAAGGACACAGCTGGTGACGAGAGCTCGCTAGCCGAAGTAAGGTAGGGATAGGTGGAGGATCTCGCTGCTCATTGCAAAGACGCTAGTCTGATGTTGGGATGCACTCCTCACAAAGGTTAGTCCTTCCACCATCTCAATTCTTAATGGCGACGCGGTCCCCAATCTATCCTTGATCTAAATTCTTTACTCCTAGCGGTGGTAATTTGGTGTCAAAGTATGGTGGCAGTAACGATGGCGAGGGACCCCGGATCAAGAACATTCTTCAAATTTTTTAGAGCATACCTCTATTCTCAACTGGGTGATCTCGCATCGAATGGTTTGAATGAGTTTGTCCTTCTCATTCATCCTTACTTCGAGCTTCTTGATATAAGCCCTAGACTTGGGGTCTAGAGCTATGACTTCAAGAGATGGGATGATGTTGCGTGACTCACTCGCAATGTGATGAGGGTCCACCATATCTTTCTACTTCGCCTGACTGGGACATCTGTCATTCTCTCCTATCACCACCATTGCTATGACAAAAGGATGATCTTATAAAAGAAAATGTTCAAAAATTGGAAATCAAAGGTATGGTTCCTAGAAGAACAAAATCGTAATAGAATTAGACTCTCACTATGATCGCCAATTATAGAGCCTTTTAATCCGCCTGTGATTCCACTCATGACTCAAGTTAAGATAGTGTTTTTGGGTACCTAGTCTTATAGCCACAAACAAAGGTTACTGCCTTACTAGCCGGAGTTGGGTCATGAAGCACTCCGATGCATTAGTCAGTACTTGAGAAAGAAAGAGGAAAGTACTAAGTTAGGATTGCAAGATTGAGCGTACCTTTTTTTCACCAAGTATTGTACCTTATATATTGCTCCTAACTTGAGCACCAAGCTTGGATTGGCATGTGCAGAGCATAATCCTGATGATAATGACTCATAACCGAATTCTATTATGACCTCACCTTTCAAAATAATGAATGAAAGCACACGCTTCACGTGCTAGTCTAACTGAATGCCGTGGAGATTCCACTCTGATACAAATGAGCTTGGCTCAATAAAGAAACATCCTACCCGGCCCAAACCATGATGTGTTTCTCAAATTGGAATGATACTATATGTGTCATGGGCTTGGTCCAGGCTCTGTCAGGTGTCGTGCTGAAACATGGGCCAAATTGGCCCTAACATGTTATCCCGTTATGGATATGAACTATGGGCCTGGTTAAAACTCGGCCCAGCATGGGCGGTTCAAAATGGGCTCGGCCTAATGTGCTGAAGGATCTCACATTTTCGTCTTGGCCCATTCTGTTTTAATTCGATCCTGATGGAGGGCCATGCCAATACGGTCCTCCACAACAAACATATCGGAGATTGAATCAGGAGAATCATTCTTACGTTGCAAAGAATATCATAGAGGATTATATTCAGTTTTATTTTAATCAATAAAATTATTTTTTTGTGCATCTTTTTCTAGTCTTTATTGCAAAACTTGAATTTGTGTATTACAAATTTGACACGCCCAATGAGACATCTCTACCTTTCTTCTCTTTCTCCAATAGAAAGTTATTCGCCAATGGCTTCTAAGAAGAATCAAAATGATCAAATTATCAAGAACACTAGCAAGGACATTGTCATTGTCACAAGCAGCAATAGCGCATTCACGGGTCCTACGACGCAAAACAAGACTAGGGCAATCGCTACCCTTGCAAATCTTGGAGTTGCATCAAGTGTTAGTCCAACAAATGTGCTGCAAGAAAAATACTGAAGTGCCACCACTCTTGTGGTGAAGAAAAAGGAGAAAAAGGTGTTTGAAAAGCTTCCATCCGAGTCCAAGAGTTCTATTTTCACAAGTTGGTTGCAATGCCCTTCTCGTTCGATTTTTGATACAAACTCAAGCACAGGTTTGCGTTTGGGATCCTCTACTTCATTGTCAAAACACTCTACTCATCAAATTCGACATCCATGCAGGTCATGACCGCTGACACTATGATAGTAGACAAACAATTGGCAACAATGGCTCGCTTAATTGAAAAGCTCACCAAAACCGTGGAAGATATGGATCTCCAAATTGCTTCGCTCATAAATAGACTTGAAGCACAAAAGATAGATGAGATAAGGCAAGGAAATTCACACCCAATCAGTCATATGCTACAAGTTATGCCAACGCATGTCATTCAACTGCTATGAAGCAACTAAGTTGCCATTGAAACTCGCTTAGAGCAAGTTGTGGATCAAGATAGCCATCATCCCTGACGTGAAATGCCAAGGCCAAAGAAGTTAAACTTTGAGTGATTGACACACAGTAGAAAAATCAAATCGTACCCTAACTTACAAGTACACATAACATATATTTAACATGCATCTAAACAATGAACATACATCAACATGAAATGCATGCATAAATCTTTCTGCACTAAGTATCTTTCCATTATCAATTCTTTTATTTGATGCTCACATACACCACACTCTCATACATGATGCTCCCATATGTTAGGCTTCCGAAGTCATCCTCCCAAGGCAATGACCCAACTCCAAAGCACTAACACAACTCACATACATTGCACGACTTACATACACTGACATCGCTCACAGACATCCCTTTCTTAGTCCATATCATTTTATGGAATATTTATTAGTGTTCGATGTCTTCCGTATGACAGGCTCCTGAATGTCATCCTCATGTATGGCTCATGACTCGACTCATAGATGTTGACACGACTCACAGAACATCGCCAATCCCCCAATTAACCCTCATTGTCGCAACAATGATTTGATTCTGATTATCCTTAATTTGTTATTGCAACAATGTGATCATCTAATCCTACTATCATATTGAGTTCCACATTCAAACAATTATATGTGATGCTCAATAGTCATGCTCAACAATCGCTAACGTCCTTATCATGAGATATCATTAAATATGCATCGAGCATTATCTAACTTCAAGTGAATCATTAAGATCAATCAGGTCTAGGTCACATGCAATGCTTATGGGTGATAAAAATATAGATCAGTCTGAATCATTAAAAGTCATTTGATTGGTTAGGAAAATAAAAATAAAGACAACGAATCGTCTTATAAAATCACAGCTCAGGTACACCTATGGTTCAAATTCAGCCCGATTTAACACCTAACAATTATTAAATTCATAAATTGAGTCAAAATATCCAGTCAAATGCACAAAAATATCCCATCAACTAAATAATAACATTTTGCTTCAAATCCCTACACACATCAAGTTTTAATACCATATCTATACATACATCACGTATATACGTAGGGTTCGGTTTTAAAATTCCTACCTTGCCTCTGACACAAATGGTTGTTAACGTAAACACCCAAAACTTAAATGCTGCCCACCACACCGAGATCTGAAAAATGCAACACTACATAATATATAAACAAACAAACATCAAAAATAATAAAAAATAAAAATAAAATAGTAAAAAAGAGGATATAGCGGCAGAGAGACGGAGAGAGAGTGTGTACACCGCGCGAGAGAGGAGATGGAGAGGGAACGAGGGAGAGAGCAGAGAGAAATAGAAATAAATGAGGGAGAAAGACAGGATGAGAGAGAGAGAGGGAGAGAGACCTTGGCAGAGAGGAGAGGAGAGAGAAAAATAAAGAGTGGAAAAGAACAAAAATATTTGGGAGACACCAAAAAAATAGTCGGACACAAAATTTCCGAAAGGTTACCTCAGAATTCCAGAGACGCTACCAAAATTGGGCAAAAAGTGAATATCGCTTGGAACAAGGGTCATATAAATAAAAATGGTGGGACAAATTTGAGTTCAAAAAGAATACGAACAAAAAGAGGTAGAGTTTGAGTAGGATTCAATGATCCAAAGCATAATCGGTTAGGATAAATCAAAATAAAGTTATTAAAATAATTAAAATCAATAAATACATTTTGAATAGTTACATTATTACTTGGAGATGCTTTAAGCTTTTATCCAAATTTAGGTAAAAATTTAGATAAAATCTTTTAATCCATTGTCAATGGTATTTCACATAAACAGTTATTCAGCCAGTGCAGGCCAATTCATTTATGAATTTATCGATGGCATGTATTATTTGTGATACGATTTGTTTTCTTGGCGCATTTGGATTGCTTGAAAGTTAAAGAGATGGGGTCCCATGTTTAATAAATTATGTAGATACTTTACATCCTAACTATATACGGTGTGGTCATTATGGATTATCAAATATTGCTACCTAACGCGGTTTCATGATATCGTCATCAATATGTACGTATCCTAAATTTTTTAGGTAATTAGACATGTCACAAGTTTCATATAAATTACTTTTAAATTCGTTACTATCGTTATGGACAGAATCAAACAAAAGAGAGGATAGAAGTACAACTTGTTCGTTAGTTGCAAAGTTCTAAGAAAAGGCAACCATTTGATTATTAAATTACTTTGATTTTTTTTTTTTTTTTTCATAAGATTTGCTTCGATGGACTGCAAAATTAATGATCTCAAATTCGTAAAAATGAAATTTGTGGTGAGTCATCAAGTTCTGAACGACAACAATGTAGATATGTGTGAAAGACAACTTAATGTTATTATATAGTGATCTTTGGATGCGTATCGTCCATTAGACAAGAAACATTGTTGACTTTGCATATCTATTTTATTGTTGTAGATGATGGATTAAACAAGTAAATAATTAGAATAATTCAAATCTTGTTTTGCTAAGTCGCTTATTTTAGAGACATTTAGCCCTGTATTAATTTTAGTATATTGTTATACATATTTTCTGAATTTTGTTAATCTGGCGTTAATTTGGTTAATTAAACATTCGTCGTCACATGAGCAATTTTAAAAAGCATAAAATCCTAATTGAAAGCTCAAAAAAATCTACTAAATAAAAGAATAGTTAACAAAGATAGTTTTTGGATCTTTCCATTGATTTAATTTAGGATAATTTACATAAAACCCCTTTAGTAATTAAGTCAAAACAATAATCACAAACATGTAAATGACAATCTCATAATGTTGATTTAATGTTTTTTAATTCCATTTCGATAGTCAAAATGATAATTAAAAAGAAAATCACTTTTGTTAATTAAAGAAACAATTAAACAAAGTTACAAAGTTTGAAACATAAATTGATGAAAATACCCTCCTTGGATGTACATTGTCATGACAAAATAAATAACATAACAACTAAGGGTAAGGTAGTCACGTGTTGAACTATGTCTCTCTGACAACTGGCTCTTTCTACTCGGGTGAGAACTCCATCTGCTTATCTCTATCCGGCCTGAAATGCCAAGGGCATCGAAGTTGCTCCGAAAGCCAACCCAAACAATAAGAACCTTGAACCAGGATATGTATAACAAAATAAGTATCAATGACGAATTAAAACTGAACAAGAGAATAAGTACGTGGGTATATTATGTTTTTGTTCTTTAGTGTTTTAGTGTTTTTAGAAATTCTACTTAGGAACTCCAAATCTTAGCCAACTTATCTAGCTTAGGACACTCAGTTAATATTAACCAGTCATTATCTACATATGGCCCGTAGTCCGAGGTTAATTACTCGACTTGAATACCAAGCTAGCAAGGAAGGAATCTTTTAACATTCACTCAGGTCCATAACTAATCCACCCTAACTAGATCCGACCGATGGCGTCGCTAGGTCAGGTACCAAAGGACCTTAACTACTTCCCCTTCATCAGTTCAAAAACATCAAAGACATTGGTCGTCGTCGCCACCTCTGGGTCCAGAGATGCCTATGCAGATGTCTTCAAAGTCACCATCAATCGTCTCTAACCACCCCTAGTTGGGGTCCTTTCAACATATCTACATAACCAAACATGGGACGACGCCTAACAACAACATTGCCATGATGGGCCTCCAATACCAGCTTTACACAATTCAATTCCATTACAAACACCTAAGTGTCTCTACATGTTCCAATACTTGTAATGTACACTCAATACCCTCTGCTACCTTATCCAAGTGTCTCTACATGTCCTTAACATTCATACTAATTTTTCCTGTTACAGTTAAATTATTTCTACAAAAAATTAGGCAATATAACGGCTATACCCGGAACATCCAATAACTCCAATATATCCATCCACAACTCTAACATATCCAGAATCACACAAATCTAAATTAACAACGATAATCTACTTGCTTAACATCAATATAAAACATAACATTATTGAACTACACATAGCATTATGGTCTCGCATGGTCAACTTGTTCTCACAAGATCTCTTGGTGATCTGTGGACATAAACAAAGTGTGTGAATGCTTATACAATGTGTGCATAGAATTTGGATGAGTTTACAGTATGAAAATAGGGTCTGAATAAGCCCAAGAAGAATCTAAAATTCTTATAATCTTGAACAATGTGGTGGATGCTTGTACAATGTGTATATAGAATCTGGATGAGTTTACAGCTTGAAACAGGGTCCGAATAAGCCGAAGAAGAATCTAAAATTCTTATAATTTTGAACAGACCGCTCGAGCGATCCAAGCTCACTCGAGTGAGTTGCTTGACAATCAGACTGTAGACCCTGTCCGGTCACCAAAAATTGCCCAGTTTCCACACAAAATCCTAACCAGTCACCCTTAAACTTGATCGGTCAAACTTCAAAACTTGACCGGTCACCCTCAAAACTTGGCCAGTTAGATCTTGAAACTATTCAAAATTTTAGGTTTTTTGGTTTCCTGATTTCTTACACAAACAAAATACTAAATCATGGTTACATGATCCAAAATGATTCTAAGGGTTGGAAATAAAGTTTCCTACCTCAATTGAAGTAAATAAGTGAAGAACAAGTGTGGATTGATGAAACTTTGTTTGAAATCCACAAAATCTCCTTTCTCTTTCAAGAACTTTAAAAACCTTACAATGGTCACTCCCTTTTTCACAAATACCTCTCTATAGATCTTATCACGAAAATTGATAATTTAAACAAAGGATATTGGCTGGGTTCTATAGACTTCAAGGCACTAAACACCCACTGATCAGCCATCAATTTCCCCTTAAAATTTTCCCTTAATGCCATAAAATTTCCATGAAAATCCTCATTTAAAACCTTATATGCTTCAATAAAAAGCCTTAAAACTGATTTGTTTTTCCCATCAAAAGCCATGAAAACCTTAAATTCTAAATAAATCTGATTTATTAAAACCATGGGATTCTTTTTGGACATTTAAGAAGAAGATGAGAGATAATCCGGTGTGGCACACCCCATGTACAACTGCCAACTCAATCATCCATTTGGAAATTAAATTTAAATGGCTAAAATAATAATTAAACATGAAAGAGAAATGATTAAAAATGATTTTAAGTTTTATTAAAATATCGAATTATTACGAAGAATCTCTCAATGTGCAATAACTATAAATTGTTGTCTGCGTGTACCTTAACCATGAGTATGCACATTTATTTATAGGCTTTGTGACTTTATGAACCCTAATTCTCTTAAGTATCTAGTTACTCATTAGAAATGAAGTAGAAGTGTCTTCTAATCGGCCACCAATGAGACAAATTCGTTCTACACTCTCAAGGGACTTATCTTCAACCACTAGTTAGAGTTGCATTTAACTTCAAAGTCCTCATTCTACGTTGAATTGGCCTTGGACTTCTCGTCCCTATCTGATTTACAACCGGTTTTGAGATAATTGGAGTTCTATTTTATCTATAATTTAAGATTGTTAACCATCTGCTTCAGGTCGGCAAGCATATCAACTGTCTTTCTCTGATCGGTTACTCTTCCTCCGATATCGGCAACATGCACTTGCGCAAAAGCATCTCATTGCCAAACTCACTTAATCATGTAAGAAAAAACTTAATTAACTTTATTTATGTTTTACCTTCTTCAATTTATTAGATTTTCCAATCTCAAGTGCTATTTTAATTCTTTGATTTCTATGGTGGCCCTCTATGCTAATATTTAACTTCAAAATTATTCTTAAAACCTTGAAATTATCACTAATAAGTCAATTTTGTCTCAAGAAAAAATTAATTTAGTTCAGAAGTACCAAACAACCAAATTAGAACAAGTATAAGTAAGATACTCAAATTGTAAGAGTTATAACCTCGGCCTCTCTCTCTCTCTCTCTCTCTCTCTCTCTCTCTCTCTCTCTGTGCGTTTTTGTGAGAGGAATGACTACTAAAAGTCATTCTGAGTTTCAGGCAACTCGCAATCGGCGATAGTATTCGCGCATGTGTTAGTGGTAGCATTGATTACCATTGTGCTTGTATGGCTCTTACACTTCATGGTTGGCTTTGCTTTCAATTCACCCAACTCAGTCGCAATTTTTGATGTAATCTTCTTCTCTCAACATATATCACTTTACATAAATTGTTGATAATTTTCTTTGATTTGGGGTTTTCCACACTTCATGGATTTGGGGTTTTGCATACTCCATCGGCAAATTGTTGATAATTTTCTTTGACTTCCTCTTCCTTTTTGCTCTTTTGTTGTTTTTTGCAGCTGCACCCATTGCTAATGGTTATTGGGTTCATTTTAATTTCTGGGGAAGGCAAGAAT